>CM028916.1:269218-466718 GCA_016801845.1 Polydactylus sextarius
TTGTTCAGAGTTGAGGTGTTTCCTGTCACTGTGGGCCGCAGAGCACAGTAGTACACAGCAGAGTCAGACAGCTGAAGCTCCTGGATCATCAGAGGAACTGATTTGTCTTTGAGCTCAGCATTAAATCTGTCTTGGAACCCTGGATCATTTGCGTTTCCATAACTACCTCGTTGCAAAACATACTTGGGAAAATCATTAACTTCTTGTTTGTACCAGAACAGAGTGGGACTTGTGTTACTGGTCTTAAAAGTACAGTTGAGTGTAACTGTGTCTCCTTCAGCAGCAGTGACATCTCCTGTTGGCTGGATCACTGTGTCTTGTCCTTTACACTCTGAGGAAGAACAGAACATGCAGAGGAAGAGATGAATGAATAAAGATGGTTGATTAAAGGAAAACAATCAGTAGGTTTAAAGAGTTACCTAGCCAGAGAGTCACACACACACACACGCACATGTAGAATAGATGTGATGTTCATTGATCATTGTCACTTTGAACCATAGAAAGTGTTTTACAAGGTAACAAATGTCAGTAGAGATGATCTGCTCTGATTTTCTGAATAATGAACATTAAATCACTGACTGTACAGCTCAGTAACATGTTCAAGTGTTTGAAGAGGAAACATGTTGTGTTTTCTATCTTACCAAAGAAAAGAGCAGCAAGAATAATCCACAGCCAATGTTCCATCTCTACAACAAGGATTAAATCAACAGGAGAAACTAGTTGATGTTCAACTTTCAGTCTGACACTTGTTCTCTTCACAGCACCAGTTACTATTGACACAATGGTTGAACACAGTGAACAAGTAGTGCCCCTCCTACTGGATAATGTGTCGCCCTCTAGTGGAGCTACACAGCTGCTTCCAGCAGCTTGTCAGTGTGTCAGCTTGTGTTTTTCTTCACAGTTGAGGTGTTTCCTGTCACTGTGGCCTCACAGCACAGTAGTACACAGCAGAGTCTGTCACTGCAGCAGAGGAGATCTGCAGACTGACGCCATCTTTTCCTTCAGACAGTTGAGTGAACAACCTTGTTTCTGATTGTAGAGAATCTGCTGGTCTTGTTATGTTGAGGCCTGAGATGTACAGGAGGAACTCTGGTGGTTTTCCAGGATGTTGTCGATACCAGAAGAAGTCGTCCTCAGCAGTTATTGTCCTGTCACACTTGTCTTTTCACTACTTGAGTCCCAGAGTTGCTCCTCCCTTCATCATTCCCTCCTTCCTGTCACCACTCTGACACACAGTGTGTTTGTCTCTGCTCTGGTTGGTGTCATTGACAACATGACATCATTTCCATCAGGTAAGAAGTAGCTGACCAGGCAGCACTGACTGATACCTGACAGTACATATGAAGGTCCTGGCTGACTTCAACCTTTAATCATACATTATAGCACTAGTCACTGACACAACACAACCATGTTAATTACACATCAAACTCTTTATTCACACAATATCATTCACATTTTAACCTTAGTGTCGCATCTGATGACATGTCCTTAATGACAAGACTTTACACAAAAACCAGCTACACAGTTGATGCTGAGCTCCACAGATTAAGATGGTTGACATGTGTCAGATTCTCCTGTTTCTATAATGTCACGGTTCATTTCACTTCCAGGAGCCAGAACCTTAGTTCTGCCTTTGACACTGTGGACTCAATCCTGTCAGATCACCTTCACAGTCTGGTTGGCCTCTCTGGTTCTGTTTTTAACTTGGTGTCATCAGGACAAACATCAGAAATTTCTATAGTTATGCTGATAACACTCAGTCTTACATTGTCTGTCTGTGTCTCCTGATGACTTTTAACTGACATTAAGTCATGGACGCTACAAATGTCTTCCAGCTTAACCAAGACATAACAGAAGTACTGAAGCACACAGAGAGAAACTGTATGTAGAACTGAAAGAACCACCTCTTAATCCATGTACACAGGTGAAAAACCTGGTTTTATATTTGATTCAAATCTCTCTGTTGCATCTCCTATTAGAAACATTGTGACACCTCCACAGGAAATTAAAACATTGGTTCTTTGTGTGTAAAAAGTTCATCTATATAACAAATTCTACCTAAAATCCTTGCAAGGTTAATTGTTTGTTAAGGAGTATTTACTGCTCTCTATAGAAGCCTCAATAACACAGGGACTTGTATTTCATGCTCTGTAAGACTGTGAAACGAGTGAAGTGAAGTGAAGTGAATGGCTCTTTAACAGAAAGGGGTGGAGCTATGCAGGGAGGCACCAGGAAGTAGGAAGTAAAGGTGGAAAAAGAAGTTTGTGAAGGGGATGAATGGTGTGTTTGTGAATTGTTGAGGAATCTCAAAGCCCCACTACAAACCTGAGAAGGCTGCTATTAGATATTAAAGCATCAACCAGGTCGACCTGCCCATAAAAAAAGGATTTATAAAAGAAGACGGACCTTTTCTTTGGATGTGTCTGAGGAGCCTGACCTGGTGGTGAGATCCACCTGATTTAACTTTCTCTGTGTTTTGCAATGCATTGTAAAGGACTTGTTTATTGAGATGGTTTTTAATTTTCAGATTTTTCTTTTTTTAGTTTCTGAAGCAACTGATTGGGACTTTGGAGGACTTGGGGAAGGAGGAGCCTGTATGTTGTACATATTACTGAACTGGTGAAAATGTTTGTGTGAATTGTCATTGATGTGGATCAGCTGCTCATGTGAATCCTCCCACAGTGTTTCATTAGCAGCTGTAACCACAGTGACTCTGATAAAACAGGAATTAGCAGAATCCATCTGATATGAAGCTGTGGTTTGAACACCACTTCCCTCCTCTTTGAAGAGGAGTCACATATTTGTGTTCAGGTTTTTGTACAGCCTCTTCTACACTTTGTATCACTGTGTTTCTAGATCACAGTAGAAGAGAGCTGTGTCTGCCAGGGTTAGTCTGTCTATGGTCAGTTAAGTTGATGTATCTGATGTTTGGGACTGATATCGATCTTTGAATTTTTGAGACGTATGTTGACCTGTGGATCCTTTTGCTCCTTTATATGTAGAATAAACTCAGGTGCCTGAAAGTCGGAATAATTTTTTTTGTACCAGAGAAGGGCAACACCACCACTATCACTTGTCTGATATCGACATGTGAGTGTGACAGATTGTCCTTCTCTTCCACTGACTTCATGTTGTACAGGAGAGATTGTGTCTCCAGCTGTTAGTCCTGGAAATAGTATAGAAAATAAAGCCATTAGAATAACATTGTCCATGAGGCTGAGAGGAGAAGACAGTGGAAAATGTCAGTGTACAGTGTTACTCTGTGGACAGAAACAGCTCAACTGTAGCTGACATCACCACTAGACTGTAAAGAACTCCTTAGAATACACTTTAGCTTTTAGTCATGTTGTGCAAGTCCAACATTTTCTAGTAGAATCAATGTTGTTTTTGGTTGAACTATTTGATCAATTGATGATGTCTCCTCTAAACATGTATTGATGAAATGCTGTAAATCAGGTTTAGTAGTAAAACTCACCTATGAAGTGAGATAAAAAGCAAAAGAGGTAAAGCAACATGTCTTTGGAGTTGTTGAATCCAAACAGACAGCAGATGAACAATGTTCTTCCACTGCAGTAGAAGGAAAAAACTAAAGAGCCTCTCTGCTGCACAGCCCTTCTCCTCAACATCAAGCTGATTGTGCTTTTACTTCCTCAAACATTTCTGCTCTGGAGACACAAACAATCTGATTGGCTGAGTTGGACTGTAGTGGGCGGGGCCACACAATCACCTTGATGTTGTTTGCTCAGTGAGATTCAACTGTGTGTCTTTTCTATTTATTGCTCAGTGATTGTGTTGCTGTTGTCATCAGTCCAAAGACACAGTCTCTGAAAACTGTTGACAGTGTGTGACTCCCTCTAGTGGATGTTGTGGAGTATTGTGTTGTCTTTGCTCCAGAGGTTTTTGTTCAGAGTTGAGGTGTTTCCTGTCACTGTGGGCTGCAGAGCACAGTAGTACACAGCAGAGTCTGTCAGTGCAGCAGAGGAGATGTTCAGATTCATTTGTTTCTTATTATCACTCACTTCAGCAGACAGTCCAGAGTCAGGGTTGTTATTTTTTCCTGTTCCTAAATGAGAGATGAGGAACTCTGGTGGTTTTCCTGGATATTGTCGATACCAGAAGAAATAATCAGAAACAGCTGCTGATGTGGAGTATGTGTAGGACAGAGTAACAGAGCTGCCTTCTACACTGAACTCCTTGGGCTTGACTGGAGTCAGTTCTCCACAGCTGACACCTAAAGAAACAGATAAATGTTGTTAAAGACGATGTTAAAGTGTGATTGTCTGTTCCAGTGGTTTGTAGCAAACAGATCCTCTAAAGACATTTATTATTCCTGCTTTAACCTACCTTTTAGTATGATGAGAAACAAAGGAAACATTCCACAGTAATGCAGTGGGAGCATCTTCCAGACAGTATGTGTGTTATGTATGGTTTAGATATTGATGCATCTGACAGTGGGAGTTGTTTTCTGTTCTGCTCTTTGACAGTGTTGCTCCTCCCTCAACCTCTTCCTCCTCTCATGTTCAATCAGAAGAGACTAAGTAGAGACTGTGCAATTATGGAATGAAATTTATTGACAGGACAAGTAAAATCTTTGGTCCTTTCACTCCAACAGGATGTGGGAACCATGGAGTCGATGCATGAAACAGAAAATTTTGATTAGATGATATTCTCACCCCAAAGAGTAGGGACAGAATAAAATCATACCTTAGTGTGCAGAGCTAGAGGTCAGGGGATGAGGACATGTTAGAGGTGACAGATAATGATGTGGAACATAATGAATAGCACTAACCAGGAGTTTAAGAGGATAAGCTCTACTTAGGCAGGGGTTGCTGATGGTAAAAGAAGAAAGAGAAGTGGGGAGGGAGAAAGCATGAAGTAAGCAGCATAGATGCAAATTTAAATGGAGAAGGCTGAACGCAAAAGGCAACAAAGCCTTGGCAGGGAAGTATTATTCAGGGATTGTGCAAATAATAATAATAATACTAATACTGAATGGGCTATTATACAGTAAAAGTAATGTGATGATGTATGGGAGTTGAAAATACATGTAGAGGGGAGGCAGACAATACTGCTGTGATACAAGGAAATCAAGATCATGTTCCAGGACAAATATATAATGCAGGAATGGGAGAGACTGACAAAACTACTGATACAGGAGTATTGAGACACATCATCACCAGGACATACATGGCTTATGTCATCAGGATTTGAAAGATCTTGAGTTGTCAACATTGAAACAGTCAGCAAGAAAATAGGAGGAGTAGGTGGAAGAAGATTGGCAGCCCAACTGCAGTAGTGAGGCAGAGGAGATTTCTTGTGTTACAGCAGAAGTGTCAGCCCCTATCTTAAATCAGTGGCTTTAGTGCTGCTTACGGGATGAGTTTAAATAATGATGAACCGCTACTTTGACAATGGGTTTTTGCAATGAGTAAGAAAAGAGATTATGGAGAAAGAGTGAAAAGTCTGAGGTGGCTTTAGAAGGACAAAAGGAGAATCAATGAGGGTAAACAATGGTTCAATCCCCTTGCCCTTGGGTGTTTCATAAGTACTGTAATAACCTGAATGGAGAACGCGTCACCCAATAATATATCTCTCTGTGGATCAAATAAATTAGATGGGGATTAATTCCTGAACTTAGGAGCTCATAACAGGAACCCATAAGACTTTTCCTCAAAAGTTTCTCTCTCATGTGTTGTCCCTCAGGGGCCCTTACTGTTCTCATTTGCTTCTTTTGGGTTCATTTTTTTTTTAATATGACATCTGTTTATATATCCCATGTCTCATTTCACTGCTATGCAGATGACACACAGGTAGACCTTCCACTGAAGCACAATGCTAGGACTTCTTTGAAGGCATTATTGGGCTGCCTACAAGATGTTAAGACATGGATGGCTCTAAACCTTCTCAATCTGAACAAACAGAAAACTGAAGTCCTACTATTTGGAGCCCCTGACCTCCACAACCTCAACAGTTTGATAAATTATATTAGACCTTCTGCAAAGAAACCTGGGCATGATTCTCAACAACAGTTTAAACTTCAACAAACAGATTAATACTGTGATTAAAAGTAGCTTTAATCAACTCTGGGTTTTTACAAAGGTAAAACCAGTTCTGTCTCTTAAGGACTTTGAGAAGGTCGTCCATGCCTTCATCTCTTCTCTACACTACTGTAATAATCTGCAGGTGTTGGAGTGTCTCAGACTAGTAGACTGCAGCTGGTCCAAAATGTTACAGCTCGACTTTTAACTGGCTCAGATAAACAAGATCATGGACTGACACCTTCCTACCTCAGTGAACTTGTAGTTTTATGCTCCACCAGATCACTGAGGTCTGCAGAACAATTACTTCTTATGATTCCTGATCTAGATTAAAAACAACAGAGACCAGGCCTTTGCAGTAGCTGCTCCTAGATTATGGACAATTTCCCTCTGTACATCAGGACCTCCCCATCAGTTGATATTTTTAAAATATGTTTGAAAGCCCACTTATATTCACCGGCTTTTGAAACTTTCATTGTTTTTACTATTTAAGGCTGTTGTATAATTTTATGAGCAACATGGTGGCACATGGGGTTAGTGCTGTTGTCTCACAGCAAGAAGGTCCTGTGTTCGGGTTTCCTCAGGAGGTCCAGTTTCCTTGGTGGATGATTCTCAGCTGTTCAGTTGTTTGAACATGTGTGGCCCTGTGATAGTCTGAAGGTTTAACAGTGTGTGACTCCCTCTAGTGGATGTTGTGGATGTATTTTATTATGTGTTACAACACTTTGCTCCAGAGGTTTTTTTGTTCAGAATAAGTTGACTTGGTTTGGTGTTTCCTGTCACTGTGATGGCTGCAGAAAGCACAGTGGATGATTCTCAGCTGTTCAGTTGTTTGAACATGTGTTGTGATAGTCAGACAGTTGAAGTGGATGTTCTGGATCTTCAGAGGAAGGTGTTTTTGTCTTTGACCTCAGCAGTTGAAATCTGTCTTCAGAGTGAGTTGTCTTTGACCCTGGATCATTTGTCTTTTTCTGCTTTATAATTAGTATATCGTCGTAAAACATACTTGGGAAAATTATTAACTTCTTGTTTGTACCAGAACAGAGTGGGACTTGTGCTACTGGTCTTAAAAGTACAGTTGAGTGTAACTGTGTCTCCTTCAGCAGCAGTGACATCTCCTGTTGGCTGGATCACTGTGTCTTGTCCTTTACACTCTGAGGAAGAACAGAACATGCAGAGGAAGAGATGAATGAATAAAGATGGTTGATTAAAGGAGAACAATCAGTAGGTTTAAAGAGTTACCTAGCCAGAGAGTCACACACACACACGTAGAATAGATGTGATAATGTTGTTAAAGACGATGTTAAAGTGTGATTGTCTGTTCCAGTGGTTTGTAGCAAACAGATCCTCTAAAGACATTTATTATTCCTGCTTTAACCTACCTTTTAGTATGATGAGAAACAAAGGAAACATTCCACAGTAATGCAGTGAGAGCATCTTCCAGACAGTATGTGTGTTATGTATGGTTTAGATATTGATGCATCTGACAGTGGGAGTTGTTTTCTGTTCTGCTCTTTGACAGTGTTGCTCCTCCCTCAACCTCTTCCTCCTCTCATGTCACTGGATGTTAGAACAACAAAACCACATCTCAACATGACTACAGGTTGTTCTTGGTATCAACATGATCCTTGCTCTCTGGCTGAGTTCAGTACCTCAACACAAACCTGGTAATTAATAATACCAGAATCCACTGCTGTGGTAAATACTGACTCTGAATTTGCTAATAATCTCAATGTTTTTTCTGCCTGTTTTGAGGCTAACAATCCTAACAATAGCCATACTGACATTAGCAGTTATTACCTCAGTGAACAGAGAATCAGTATTGCAGAAAGTGACATGTTCAGGCCTCTGAAGCAGGTTTGTTGTTTATTGATTATAGCTCTACTTTCAAAACAATCCTCACCCAGAGACTGTTCACAACGCTGAGAGATCTTCGACAGAACAACATGTTGTGTGCATGGATTTTGGACTTCCTGGCTAAATGCTGGCAGTTTTTTTCTCCAACTCCATCAACACCAGAGCTCCACATGGGTACTCAGCCCATGGCTGTACTCCTATTACACCTATGAATGCAGAGCCACACAACTACAACAACTACTACTACAGCTGGGTTATGTCTCCAACAATGATGAGCAAGGTGAGGAACGTAGCATCATGGTGTCAGAACAACTGCCTTAAACTGAATGTCTCAAAACTAAGGAGCTGGTGGTGGATTTCAGCAGGAGGCAGCAGTGTTCTTACATTTCCATTAACACCAATGAGGCTCTGGAGAGACAGTGACCAGCTTTAAATACGTGGGTGTCAAAATCTCTGAGGACCTTACATGGACTGATCACATCCAAAGCAAAACAAAAAAGGGAAACCAGCGCCTGTAAAATCACACAATATTGGTGGTTTCAATGAGAACTTCAGCAGAAGTAGTCACTTCTGCAGATTCTGTTCTATTGATCGTGAATCTTTCACTTCTTCTGCCTTAGCAAAAGCCTCAATCAGAACAGTTGAATCCCACAATGACCATGTGCAGCTGTTGGGTACATCAGGCTTAAAGTCGTCTGCAGGCATCAAATTTGATTCAAAATTCAATGATCTTTCCTTCTTCCATGTATGCCAACCTGATCTACCTCCATGCTTAGGCCATGATCTGTTTGAAAGTGTTGTGTCATATGATTTGGCGTTGTATATCAGCCATATTATCACATAGCAAAAGGAGTTCAGTTATGTAGAGCTAAACTGCCGTATAGATCACTTTTTGTTACCTTGGCAGTGATGCTAACAACAAACCAAGTTATTAGTTATTATTATCAGACCTAACCATTTGCTTTGGGCCTCTTATACGTTTATGGACTCTACAATTTGAGAGTAAGCACACGTATTTCAAACAATGTGCTCTCATAAACTGCACAACTTCAAGAACCTCTGCTCCACTCTTGCTGAAAGGCATCAGCTTGTAATCAGAAAAGAAAAAAACTAAATATGATCAGATAAGATAACGTGATGTGCTTATGACATCACACCTTGATGAAGCAGGCATAGCTTTTGCTAAATATAAGCATATTACTATGGTAGAGAGATTGAGGCAGCAATTTGAAAAACATGCAGATTTACTTGATTTAGATTTGTTTGATGCCCAAAAAAGAATTGTATATCCAGGCCGGCATATGTTAGAATATCATGTGGCAAATGTGGAGATAGTCATCTGATTATATGCATACAACACAGAATAGAATACTAATATTTCTGTAGTTAAAAGTGAAAAAGCATAGTGTATCCTGCAATAATGAGGGTGGCAGATGTTACCAGATATTGATCCATACACATAATACATACATAATATTTTCCTCATTCTAGAGCCTGTGTCCATTTCTGCTTCACTAAGGCAGATGTCCACATGCATCCCACTGGACCAAAGCTCTTCACTTTCAAGCAGTTCCTTGTCCTCTCCTCCAAGATCACCCTTGCCTGCACAGGCAAATTGGCTTAACAATTTTAAAGTAAACTGGGACAAAATGCCCCCCAGTCTATACACATGCATTCAGAATGGAAGAAGGCCTTCACCAGCAGACAGGAGGCAGGTGATCCGCATACTTGTTGATGACATGCGCAAGTGACAAGTGACATAGCGCGACAGTATCCCCAGTCATTTATAGATACAATGGATGATGGAAAAACAACCATGGAGGCAGGTTATGAATCTCTTCTGTGTCAGATAAAGACACGCATAGAATATTTGAACAGAAACAACACACTTGCTCGTCGCAGAACATTAAAGGATGAAAATGGAACTAAACCACAAGGTCCTGCAGATACTTTTCTTGAAGATCATGGCAGAAACCTCATGGAGTTCTTCAAACAAAATCCAACAAATGATGATGTAAAGGCTCTCTTCAGGACTGACTGCAGTGTGACCTCATGGAGTTCTTCAAACAAAATCCAACAAATGATGATGTAAAGGCTCTCTTGTTTCAAACATCCTTCAGGTTCTAATGACACATGCCCTTATCATCCAAATTGATGTAAGATTATCTTTGTTTCAGTGTCTGTTTTAACAATATTATAGTTAGATATTTTCTTCTTTCATTACATAAAGTCTTTTCCATTACTCTAAAATTCCCATCCATTCATTGTCAATCAACATGTATCTGCAAAGTGAGAGGAGGGCCTCCCCTTTTTAAAACAGGATAAGAACAATATTAAAATTCAACAGTCCAAGATCTCACGACCAGGCTCCAGTCTTTGTCCTCCTGTACTCTCGTCCCGTCCTCCACTCTCAGCAACTTCACCGCGGAGCACTTGGCCCCTCACTTCCACCGGACTGCTCCAGCGACGCTGCAGACCTGGAACACAGGAGATGGCCAGCAGTCTACTGGACAACACATGGTGCGCTTCACTAGTTCAGGGTGGTCAGGCTGCAGCTACAGTGTATCAGTCAGAGATTCACAGCTTTGTGGCAGAAGTTCCTACTTCTGCCCTTCGCATCCAAAGGCCTCCAATAAACTGTCCCTCACGTCTCTGTGGGCCCTCGTGGTCCTCAGCTCCTTTGCCCTGCTCTCCACTGCGTGTGCCGTCCTTAAAAAAACAAAGCACACCCGCTACCTAGCCACCTATCAATCAGTCTGTGGGGCCTGCTGTAACCTCTGACTGGCTGGTGCAGTTGTCAGTCTGGAGGTTGCATTTCCTGCATTTCCAAACATGCATATCCTCAACTTAAGGAACTGTACTACAATAATAACAAACCGGAGAAATTCCAAAGTACATATGAAATAAATAACACATGCAATTTAGCAAAATACACAAAACACAGCACATAATAGAAAATAATCAAAAAAGCAACAATACACAGACATGATACTCAGCATGACAAACTATACTGCTGCAGAACAGCAGCAGTATAGTTTGGTTTAGTAAAACAGGTTTAGTAAAACAATTTGATGTCCTTTCTCACAACAACTTGTCACAGTGAGTTAACAAATATGAAAAAAAAGAATTGTTAATCTTTTAAAAGAGCAAAACAAAGAAAAGAAAATAGACAGGGAGTTAAGGTTTATTCATGTCTAGTTTTACTTGTGTTGCAATGTTTTTTATTTTAATAAATATTTGAAAAGGAACTGCATAATGAATATTGTCCTGCTGTCATTTCTTTAATATTATTATTATTATTATTATTATTATTAGTATTACAGTAACATTCTGCAATTATCATTAAATAAAGGATATATACTGTAGATTCAAATACAGTTCAAATTCTGTAAATATACAGTAATTGAAAAAATATCATTAGTATCATGTTGAAAATTTAAAGCAATGAACTGTATATGTCATGTTCCCAGCAATATACTGTAATTATAAAATACAGCAGTTTGCTGGCGAGATAATTACTGTAAATTTACTGTGAAAAGTTTAACAGTGTAGATACTTTATTCATCCCAAGGAGAAATTCATTCAGAGGGACCCCAAGCTGGTAGGTCCCTCTGTGACAACAGGCAGCGATGTAGGCGTCTGTCAGGTCTGCAGCCTGCTCAGACATCTGTGGGTTGCACCCATACCCTCAGCTCTGGACTCAGCATGCTCAGAATCTGTTCTAAGATGATGGCGTCTCCAATCTCCGCCTTGTTCTTCTGCCTTGGGAACATGCACTTGTTAGAGAGGTCGGTCGTTCCTGCAGCTCCCTGATGGTCTTGCCTTCCATTAATGTCATAGAGTGAAATCTATGCCAGTATGTGTCAGGGTCACTTGCATATTTTTCAAATATGGTTTCTTTCATTTTACCATAGTCTGTGGTGTTGTCAATGTCCATAGTAACATAAGCAGCACGGGTTTTCCCTGCCAAAAGGTTCACAAGATACTCAGACCAGCTGTCTCTAGACCACAGGTTTGCCAATGCTAGGCATTCAAAAGTAAACGGCATTTAATTATTTTATCATGTTAATCTCAGTCATATTAGTCACAACGATTCACAAACTTTGACAACCCTAGAAAAAATGCCTTTTTAGTTATTTAGCACTGATTCATGAAATATACAAAAACGGAAAGTAATTAGTAACTCGAGTAACTTAATAACAAAGATGTGACAATAAAAGTGATCCAGGTCCAGATCCAGGTGTGTAAAACTCATCGAGACACTTCAGCCTGTTGCCCAGCACATCCTGACCTGACAGTTCACTGGACCTGGATTATCTCTACTCGTTCCACAGGTGTAGAGCATCATTTCTGGTGAAGATGTAAGAAATATGTTACGCAGCATTAAAGAGGAAGGACAAATGGGTTCAAAGTTACAAAAACAACTTTATTAAAGTCAGTCAAATTAAGAAAAAATGTCTAGGGAAGAAACTGTGTATGAATGCGTATGGGTCGTATGTGAATTAGTAGCAGTGTAAGGTGGTGTGTGTGTGTGTTTGTGTGAAAAAGTCAATCAAAATGATGAGAGAGGAGCAAAAGCTAATGTCAGGAGATTAGGAGGTGCTTATATACCTACACCGGCGCCAGGTGGGGTTATATCACTCCAGCTCCCACAATGCAGGCGGAAACCTGAGTCCTCATCTGGCCAGGATGAGGAACGCAGGCGGCCTGCAGGGGGAGCAGAGGGGCGTCGCATATGTTACAGATGAATGTAATAGACCATATGTAAATGGACATGTGGACATATCACAGCATGTACAGTTAACAAGGAGCAAAGATAAAATATCCAACTGGGTGAGTAACAACTCTGTGCTATGAGATGATGCAGCTGTTCTAAAAAAACCTGCAGGTTTCTTATACCTTCTTTTATGCATCTGTTTCTGTTTGTAAGAAGCTGCGCTGATGCAAATTCTAATCATCTATGTTGTCATGACAATAGTCTCTTGAATTTGACTCATTCTGGTTGGTTGACTGCTTCTTGGATCAGTGAAGAAAGCAACCATCCGTGACCACAGCAACAGACTTAATTGAATCCCTAAACAAATCAAGAAGCCTGGGATTATGATACCAACCAAGCATTCACTAACATGCAAACAGGCACTACACACAAAGTTCAATACCAGCCTCTATAGTGTTATTATTATGGTGACTGGGGTGACTGAGATCCTTCAGACATTAAAGGCCACAAATATCAAAGTAGAAAATCTGAATCTCCTGAAGAAGATGAGTGATCATCATGTTCTGCTGCTTCTGGTGACTGTTTGCATTAGTGTTATAGTATAAAAGTATTATTCAGATAAAACATCACTAACTGGCAACATGGTGGCACTATCACGAACTCTGCTAAATGGCATTTCACCAGGAGTCAGAATCATGATAATAACTGGGTATGATCACAAACAGTAATAACCACCGTGACATACGTCTTATTCCTGGTTTGTATATTCAAATGTGAGCCTGTAGACTCAGCAGCTCTAGACTGGTTGTCTCAGTGTGTCAGTAGATGTTGATCTGTACGTCTGAGTGATAAGACTTGATTCTGCTGCAGCTGCTGTGAATATCAACAATTCTCCCAACACTCTCCAGCTGGATTAAACCTGTGAGTATACTGTTTTAAACCACCTGAAGTCCATTAGTTACTTATTTGTTGGATCAATGTGCTTTGACAATAAAACAGGAATTCTGGACACTATAAAGAAATGTGTCAGCTGGATGGATGGAGAACCTTTTTACTGCAGTTAATATGTGTTTCTTTTCTGTTTTGTAGTCAATTCACACATGGATCTCACAGTGATTGTGTTCTTCATCCATTTTGGTAAGAGTCAAGGCTAAAATGTCCTTTTTGTCTTTGGTGTTTATGTGTTTGAGCCGTTCTTTAAAATCATGTTACTGCTGCTGACAGTTTTTCACAGTTTCTCTAGTGTTTTATATTGTCAAGTCTTCTCCAGCATTCAGACAGACATTATGTTCCACTTTTTCACTACAGCATGAAAATCAACTGGTGGAAACTTTAAACTGCTTCATCCAAAGTTTCATCCATTTATTTATTAGACGTTATTGTGGATGTTTACAGGGACAGAGAATAATTTAAAGTAGTTACACCAGAGTGAACTAGCAGCTAATTTACATCTGTTTTCCATGGGCTTGTTGACAGACAGAGAAGAACAGCACAGAGCAACAAATACATGACATAAAACAATAGAGTACATCAACATCCATCAGTGTGAGGTTGAACTCAGCCTGATAAATACAATAAACACAAGACGATCATTGGTGGTGACACATTTGTTCAGACTTTAGCTTGAAGCTGCTTTTAAAAACTGCAGAGGTTCCTGAGTTTCTAATGTTTGTGGGATGAAGTTTCACTCACCCACTACTTTTGACCAGAGGACGGGCTGAGAGATTATCAATCATTTTAAACATCAGGTATCCAGAGGAAAGTAACAAAGTACTTCAGGACTTTTAAGGTGTGTTTCTAGAGAGAGGCCTGACTGTAGTCACACCTCCTGTCACCAAGTTGTTCTGCAGTGAGACCAATGTGGAAATATCATCCATCCACGTCACTGGACCATGAATAATACTTATATAATAATACTTCATACTGGTTCCAAACCACTGACTGATTAACATCCTTCTTTATATTTGTTATATTCACGTTGAATCAGTCTCTGTCCATCTGTCCACCATTTTATTTAAGTGGCTGAGTTGAAGTAAATTCACTGTGAAGAGTTTGAAGTATGTGGCGTCTTCAATGATCCTCATTGTACAACAACCATGTAGTGTCTAGTTTCATACAAACATTACAGTCATGCAGCTCCAACCCTGTGAGTCATGACATTCAAAAGACAATAGTCAAGGTTACATCCAAATATAATGTAAATGTAGCAGCACAGACCTGGAGTCAGTGATCATGTCACTACAGAGTTCACTATAAAGACACAGGTTATGGACCATTGTCCATTTTACAGTTAAACATGTGGCATCAGAATAAAATCAACTCAGTCACTTAAGTACTTTAGTATGAATATTTCTAACAACGATACAATAACCACACTGTGTTTTAGAGACACAAACATCACAGTTATGTAACCTCAACCTTGTGAGTGATGACGCACAAAAGACTGAAGTCAAATTGAAAGACTCGTCCAAATGTGATGCAAACGTTAATCAAATGTCTGAAAATCCATTGAAGAAAATGTAAATTACTGTTGCTTCCATCCACTATGATGATGTAAATATGAGGAGTTGGACAATAGTTAGTTGCACTAATTCTCCAGTCAGGTTCCATTAATGCACTGAAGAATAAGACCAGATGACGTCATTGAAAGAGAACCAGTCAAATGTTTATCTCATGTTTGTTCTCTTCACTGATTCCTAAGTCGTGAAAGTGTTCATGTGTGTGTTTCATGAACAGTGTAACATTATTGTTTTCACCAAGTCTGTTTCCACTGGAATAAGCTGCTTATTTGAATTTTTTACTTTAAGAAAAAAAAAAAAGTGAATCGAGAGACGCCCACACAAGCCCCCACCTTTAAACCCCCCTAACATATGATGAAAAGAAAATAAACCTGTCAATAACACCAGAGTAGCCAGTGATAGCAGCCAGACATGCTGCACCACTTCTGTTGTTTTTTGTGCTGCTCACAACAACATGGCGGTGGTCCTTGTCATCTTCAAACCAGGATCCACTACTGTGGTTTCAGGCTGTTTATCTTTTACTTCTACTTGTCCATTCAGTGTCAGCATGTTTGTTTGGTTTTGAAATATTATTTTTGTGATGTTCAATCATCTGTGAAGCACTTTGAACTACATGAAAGGTTCATGTTCACATTATAATAAACATACTCTAGTCTCTAGATAAATATGTTTCTATCATCTTCCCTCAGGATCTGGCCTCATTTCCTGTTTTCATCTCCTTCATGAGTACCATTTTGTCAACGTGCCAATGACCTGGACCGATGCTCAGCGTTACTGCAGAGAGAAACACAGCGACCTGGCGACCTTTGAAAACATGGCTGACATCAGCAGGTTAAACAGACCTGATGGCAGCACCTCACCAGCATGGATCGGCCTGAGTGACGACCCACAATCCTGGAAGGTCACTATGGGCAGTGACTCCAATTCCTGGAAATGGTCAGCAACTGGTGAAACAACCACGACTGGTTACAGCAGCTGGGGTTCAGGCCAACCAGAGAATCGTGCTGCAAATCAGTTCTGTGGGATGATGCGTCCTGATGAGCTGTGGTACGATTGGGATTGTTCAGCAGCAAGATACTTTGATTGTTATGATGGTAAGAAAAGTTTTTTTTAATGTGTTTATTTCACTCACTCAGCAGGTTCCATCTTTTCTTCCAGATAATAAAGTCACCTTGTGATAATAACGACTACACAATTCAACATGTAACAGTTTGTTACTAATGTGTTAATGTTACAGTGCTCTGTATTTAGACATAACCTGTGTGATCCTCTCTGATCCAAAGCAGCATGAACTTTGTTTTCAGATGTGTTTTGTGTGGTGTTGTACCTACACTGATTTGAATTAGTGTTGAAATGAATCAATTTTAGATGAACTTTGATGAACAATGAGGGAAAACTATAGAACTCTAAAGACAAAGACAATGATTCTCATTGAAATATGATCCAACCTCCTTCATGATTATTCACACCTCCTCATCTCTGCAACATGTTCACAAAAATCAGTAACAAATAATAGTCAATAACTTGGATTTTATTCTGTTGTAAAGAAAATCCACCAGGCCAGAGGACATATACTCTCGGTCCTCTGAAGCAGACTTGGGTTGGTGCCCAGACTTACTGCAGAATTCACCACAAAGACCTGGCTACAATCGAAGATGATCAGCAACAGACAAACACCTTCTCAGTGACTTCAGGATACAGTGTGTGGTTTGGTTTATACCGAGTACCATGGAGGTGGTCCAACAGCAACAGCAGCTCCTTCAGAAACTGGGCAAGTGGACAACCAGATAACTATGGTGGTAACGAGCACTGTGTGGCTGAGAATCCAGACCACTCCTGGAATGCGACTGCAGCTGTGACATTAAATTTCCCTTCTGGTGTCAAGGTGAAAAAATATTCAGATCTTATAAATACTTTTCTGATGTTTTCTCACAGTGGGATAATATTTCCCTCTTTGTTTTGTTGACATGTTTGTTGGACTGTTCAGGTCCTCAAAGGAAGATGACTGTGGTGAAGATGAAGATTTGGACGTCTGCTGATCTTTCAAATCCAGCTACCAATGAACAGATCCTACAACAGGTGAAACTTCCTCTAGTGTTTTCTCTCTCTCACTTCTTTAAGAGAAACTAGACTGGGAAGACTTTTGTTACTCAGTGTAAAAAGTTTTTCATAGTTTTCAAAATAAAAGCGAGTGTGACAGTTTAGATGAAGGGGCAGGGCTAAGGGCTAAGGCCACATAGTCCTCCAATTGAAACTATTCCAGGACCACAATTCAAACCAAGGGGATGAAAACTTTCCCAGCATGCACCAGGACAAGGATGCAGTTGTCAAAAATATTAGCATTTTAATTAATAAACTAATGAATACATTTAACTTATTCAGCTAACTTATCGCTGACTGCTAATCAGTAACATCTGTTAACGTTAGCTAGCAACCGCTAGTTGTCATTCATAGTCATTGTTTTCCTAATTTAAACGAATCGGTTTTCAGTTTTTAATCAATCACCAGCTCAATCAGCACAAACGAGTCTGTAGACGAAGTCTTGGTTTGTTGTCATTCGGTTGTCATGGAGACTTGCTGCATCGTCTTATGTAGCAACTATCAACGACTTTTGATGACGTGTAAAGGTAAAGTAGCGATGTCTCGTTTCCAGGGGAATGTTTTCACTGTTTTCATGGAGGATTCATCCTCCACTTTCAAGGGGTGAGTGGAAGGAGAGGGGGTAAAAAAGAGAAATGGGATTGGTTCTAAGTATAACCCCGGACACACTGAATGCAGAACGCTTGCGTTGTGTCTCCGATCGCGGTCTGGCAGCCAGCATCATGAAATCTCACAGATTCACGTCCAGCGTGCAACAAAAATAGAAGGTTTGTAGATCAGCTGCCGCAGCCGGTGGAGGCACTACCATTGACTATAATGGAAACCAAATGGAAAATCAGATCTGCCACCCGATTGCAGACACAACACAAGTGACTGGCATTCAGTGTAAATTGGGGATATGAAAAGGCAGCATGAGCAGGAAAGAGCCTTCTGGCTGGCTTGCTGACTCTGCCTTACGCTGTCTTCAGTCCCCAGCACAGCCTGATTGTGTCCCCCAAACGCCCAAGGTCAATTACAAAATCAAACATCACATGCAACAATAATCAAAGAAATAAAACCACATATCTAAGATATAATCCAAACCAATTCAAGAACTCAAACAAAACTTTACTAGGGCATAGGGTGGCTACGATTGACTGGCTGAGCCCCAATTTACACTGAATGTAGATCACTTGTGTTGCATCTGTGATCCAGCGGCAGATCTGATAGGTCTCCATTATAGTCAATGGGTGTGTTTCCACCGGCTGTGGCACAGCTACGCATGGCTGCGTCTCTGACCCAGCGTGCCAGAGCCCAGCACAGCCGCCTTCTAATTTTGCCGGCTGCCTGACAGCAAACGCATCCGGTGGGTATTGACGGACGGCGGATCGGAGACACAACACAAGCGTTCCGTGGGGTGAGTCTTCCTGGACAACAGGTGTTGTGTGTTGCAGAGAGAGGTACTTATCTGGATGGGGAGGTGAAGTGCACCTCACCACCCCCCGAATCCGACAGCACCTTCCTCTCTCTCATCTTGGTCCTCGGCCTGACGCTCTCCAAGCTTCACCGTGCTTAACCACCGCCCCTTTATGATTTATACTTTTTATAGTTAAGTGAACAATACACACACAAGTTAAGACATTTCTTGTGTTTAACTGCTCTTATTTTAAAAGATGCTCAAAGCACAATTGTCATTTATTCCTTTGTAGCTAACACAGAAGCTGAGAGATGCAGGAATAACTGATGCCGAACTAAGGTGGAAGACTCCACCCAGGAAACTGGAGGAAGAGGAAGAAGATGAAGATGATACAAAGGAAACCTGCATGGCTCCTTGATTCATGGAGTTTGTTTCATTTATCAAACACAGTAGACATAATGCTGTTATTAACTAGTCTGTAGAAAGCATCTCATGTAACCAATGAAAAGATCAGCTCTTAATAATATAGTTGGTGTGGAAACTTTAAAATGTAGACACAAGTCTGGTGTATTGATGTAGTACTCAAGTGTGGGAATAAATAACTGGGATGACATTAGAGAAAAGGTAGAGAGCTAATTGTCCAAGTGGAGATGTCAGAGTCCACAGTGGAGAACACTTTACAGACCTCTGAGGAGGTGAACTGGTGACCTGCAGTGGACCGTCCTTCTTAAATGATCGCGACTGGTTTTAGTTTGATGGTGTTTTTAGTTTTAAATTGAGGGTTTTAATCTTTTTTGATGTTGTATTCTCTGCTCCCTCTTTAATCACAGGGTTAGATTCAAGTCAAATGTCAAAAGTGACAAAACCTAAATGTCTTAGTGGGAGAAGCTAAATCAGTAATTTAGCTGACAGACTGGGCCCATGTGTTGTTGTTCTTCTGTTTGTAGCTTTATGTAAATGTGTAAGGTCATGTAATACAATATTGAATAAAAGAATAAAAGGTCCAGTCTGAGCCTGGTGAGGTGTTTACTTCCTGTCAGCTGACAAACCTTCGTCATGGTCTTCAGGGTCGTTAATGTCTCGTCTGCCTCCGACTCTGTGATCAGCTCCGGTTCCAGCAGGTGGCGATCACATTCATTCAGACAGAAAAGGATTTATCAGTTGAAACAAGAGGAAAGATATGAATGACTTCTGTTCAACTCCTGAGTTTTAAGAACGACCTTTGAACTTATTGTCCACCTGTGTGCCATCCTCCTCTAATGAAACTTGAGCTTTATACTTTTTACACCAGGTCATCACTGAACTAAAGCTCCTGTTAAACCACTGATAAATGAGAGATAATCAATAATGTTGTAGGTAAAAGGGGGAGAGAAAACGACCCCTACAGGACAGATAAATACCATGATATTCCAGTGTATTTTGAATATTTTTCTATCTAAAATGTTCTTACTACTCATTCTATTGTTATCATTATCGACATTAGCTGTTTATTCCAAACTTCTTTTTTATTAAAAGTGGTACTGGTAGTATTATTTATTACATTTACTGTTGATTTAAAAGCTAAAAAAAAAAAAAACAACAACATAAAAAATAATTGAAAATTTGAATGTATCAAAAATATTTTTAAAAGTAAAGATTTTTAAAAAAAATATATAAAGATGATGACACCCCTCCAACAACCTCCACCTTGCCATGGTGGAGGGTTTGTGTTCTCTAGTGACCCTAGGAGCTGTGTTGTTGAGGACTTTAGCCCCTGGTAGGGTTTAAGAGCAGTTCATACACCTCTAATGATGAAGACAGCAATAAAACAGAGTAAACAGAGGGTCACCAGGGCCCCACCCTGGAGCCAGACCTGGGAAGGAGGCCCATTGGCAAGCGTCTGGCGTCTGGGTGTCTGGGCAAAGACCAAAATAAGAACATGGATCTGTAGCCCAGTGGACCCACCATCTGTCAGGGGAACCACAGGGGTCTGGTGCAGTGTGGAGTTAATGATTTGTTATTGAATACTTTGTTTATCGTTTTTATGTTTTACTGCTCTCTATAGAAGCCTCAATAACACAGGGAATTGTATTTCATGCTCTGTAAGACTGTGAAACGACTCAACTGAAGTGAAGTGAAGTGAATGGCTCTTTAACAGAAAGGGGTGGAGCTATGCAGGGAGGCACCAGGAAGTAGGAAGTAAAGGTGGAAAAAGAAGTTTGTGAAGGGGATGAATGGTGTGTTTGTGAATTGTTGAGGAATCTCAAAGCCCCACTACAAACCTGAGAAGGCTGCTATTAGATATTAAAGCATCAACCAGGTCGACCTGCCCATAAAAAAAGGATTTATAAAAGAAGACGGACCTTTTCTTTGGATGTGTCTGAGGAGCCTGAGCTGGTGGTGAGATCCACCTGATTTAACTTTCTCTGTGTTTTGCAATGCATTGTAAAGGACTTGTTTATTGAGATGGTTTTTAATTTTCAGATTTTTCTTGGCTTTTTCTTTTTTTTAGTTTCTGAAGCAACTGATTGGGATTTTAAAGGACTTGGGGAAGGAGGAGCCTGTATGTTGTACATATTACTGAACTGGTGAAAATGTTTGTGTGAATTGTCATTGATGTGGATCAGCTGCTCATGTGAATCCTCCCACAGTGTTTCATTAGCAGCTGTAACCACAGTGACTCTGATAAAACAGGAATTAGCAGAATCCATCTGATATGAAGCTGTGGTTTGAACACCACTTCCCTCCTCTTTGAAGAGGAGTCACGTATCTGTGTTCAGGTTTTTGTACAGCCTCTTCTACACTTTGTATCACTGTGTTTCTAGAGCACAGTAGTAGAGAGCTGTGTCTGCCAGGGTTAGACTGTTTATGGTCAGTTCAGTTGATGTATCTGATGTTTGGGACTGATATCGATCTTTGAATTTTTGAGACATATGTTGATCTGTGGATCCTTTTGCTCCTTTATATGTAGAATAAACTCAGGTGCCTGAAGGTCAGAATGATGTTTGTACCAGTAAAGGTAAACACCTCTATCACTTGTCTGATATCGACATGTGAGTGTAACAGATTGTCCTTCTCTTCCACTGACTTCATGTTGTTCAGGAGAGATTGTGTCTCCAGCTGTTAGTCCTGGAAAAAGTATAGAAAATGAAGCCATTAGACTAAGATTGTCCATGAGGCTGAGAGGAGAAGACAGTGGAAAATGTCAGTGTACAGTGTTACTCTGTGGACAGAAACAGCTCAACTGTAGCTGACATCACCACTAGACTGTAAAGAACTCCTTAGAATACACTTTAGCTTTTAGTCATGTTGTGCAAGTCCAACATTTTCTAGTAGAATCAATGTTGTTGTTTTTGGTTGAACTTTTGTCAATTGATGATTTCTCCTCTAAACATGTACTGATGAAATGCTGTAAATCAGGTTTAGTAGTAAAACTCACCAATGAAGTGAGATAAAAAGCAAAAGAGGTAAAGCAACATGTCTTTGGAGTTGTTGAATCCAAACAGACAGCAGATGAACAATGTTCTTCCACTGCAGTAGAATGAAAAAACTAAAGAGCCTCTCTGCTGCACAGCCCTTCTCCTCAACATCAAGCTGATTGTGCTTTTACTTCCTCAAACATTTCTGCTCTGGAGACACAAACAATCTGATTGGCTGAGTTGGACTGCAGTGGGCGGGGCCACACAATCACCTTGATGTTGTTTGCTCAGTGAGATTCAACTGTGTGTCTTTTCTATTTATTGCTCAGTGATTGTGTTGCTGTTATCATCAGTCCAAAGACACAGTCTCTGAAAACTGTTGACAGTGTGTGACTCCCTCTAGTGGATGTTGTGGAGTATTGTGTTGTCTTTGCTTCAGAGGTTTTTGTTCAGAGTTGAGGTGTTTCCTGTCACTGTGGGCTGCAGAGCACAGTAGTACACAGCAGAGTCTGTCACTGCAGTAGAAGAGATGGTCATTTTAATTTTATTTTCTTCCACTTCAGTTTTCAGTCCAGAGGTTGCATTGTTTAATATTCCTGTAGTCAAGTGAGAGATGAGGAACTGTGGTGGTTTTCCTGGATATTGTCGATACCAGTAGAAATAATCAGAACCAGTTGGTTTTTTGGAGTATGTGTAGGACAGAGTAACAGAGCTGCCTTCTACACTGAACTCTTCAGCCTTGACTGGAGTCAGTTCTTCACTTTTGATGCCTGAAAGAAAAAAATAATTGTTGTTTCATTATTTAAAAACCTGAACAAACATTTCAGTTTCAGATGGTATTTGAACATCGTTTGTGCTGTATAAAGTAACATACCTGTTAGAGCAGTGACCAACAGCAGACACAGTCTATAACAGTCTAATGACAGCATGTTGAATAAAGGTAATGTTTCTGGTTTGTATGTTGAACTCTGCTGAATATGGAAGTTCCTCTCTTCTATAGTTCAGTAACAGCTCAGCTCCTCCCTGAATCTCTCCGTCTCCTCTTAGATCTGTATTGTCACTTCTCTCTGTTTCACTTCCTCCACCTTCATCTCTGGAAATGACTGATGCTGCAGTCACCATCATATCAGTCATGTTTCACTGCTGCTCAACAATGTATTAGTTTTCACTTCAGGTTGAGACACAAGAACATTTAAACATCTAAAGAATTTTATTTCATCACAGACAAATAATTTCTTCCACTTCATGTATCTCATCTACTCTGATAGTTCAGTCAGAAAACACAGGACGTGGACAATGTGAACAAAGATCACCAGTTAAACTGGAACAGCTGTCACTGTGTTGTTAATCACCTAAAAGCAACATATGAAGAAGAAGTCAATCAATATCTTCCAGACAACACAGGTCGTATGAATTAAATCTAAAAATCAAGGTTAACCTCTGGTTACTTCTTTTATTTCATTTTGTTCATTAAACATCAAATCAAAACTGAAAATAAAGCTGTTAAATATTGTTTGGTATCAGTTTAACTTGTGTCCATGATCTCATTCTTTCAGTCACTACCAAAGATCAGGACCACAGCTGAGGGTCACAACATAGATCAACTGGTAAATCAACAGCTTTGTCTCTTGGCTCCATTCCCTCCTTCATCACAACAGTCTGGTACAACACCTGCCTTGCTGCTGACGCTGCACTAATTCATCTGTCAGTCTTACTGTCCATGTTACCCTCACTCATGAAGAAGACCCTGAGATACTTGAACTTCTTCACTTGGTGCAGACACTCAACCACAGCCCAAAGGAGACAATCCACCCCTTTCCAGCAGAGAACCTTGGCCTCTAAATTGGAGTCCTGGCTCAAACTTTTCCTGGGAGGCTGAGTAGTGTGATACCCTGACAGTTGGAGCATCCCTCCATCCCCTTTCTGAAAGATGGAAACCACCACCCAGGTCTGCCAGTCCACAGGCAGTGTCCTTGACCTCCATGTAACATTAAACAGGTGTGTCAGCCAGGACAGCCCCACAATGTCCAGAGCCTCCGACACCTCTGGATGTATCTCATTCACTCTGGGCACTTTGTCACTGAGTTGCTGCTCGACTACCTCAGCAACCTCTGTTAAGGATATGGTGGAGACGACCCTGGAGTCTCAGACTCTGTTTCTTCCTCAGAGGACATGTTGACCAGGTTCAAGATCTCCTCAAAGTGGGAGTCCAACAGAAAGTCCCTCTCCATGGCCTCCTCCACCTCCTCCTACACCTAGGACTTTACTTCAGCGGCTGCAGGAAAAGGAAGAAGGGAAATAATGTAACAACAAATATCCAACTTTGAAGTTTCAGTTGACCATAGAAAGAACAAATGATATGTAGATTAATAAGAAACCATCATGTGAAGGTTCTGTTTATACATGAATCTTACTCAGCTGGTTGAAGGTAAAGATGATTATTTACAACATTAGCATTAGTGTTTGCAAATGAAGCTTCTGAACTGTGTCCAAACTAAAAACAGACAACATGAGTCAACTGTTCAGATAAACAAGACTTTACTGAATGTAGGAAAACAGTGAGAAATATATTGAACCTGTGGACAAACATGAAATCTTTGTGTAAACGTGATCAGTGGTCATTTCATCATATGTTTTATTATTTCTGCTCTGGTCCAAACTGACAGGTTCTGTGAAACATGAGTGAAGAGAAAGAAGATCATTAGTGGATGATTCTCAGCTGTTCAGTTGTTTGAACATGTGTTGTGATAGTCTGACGGTTTAACAGTGTGTGACTCCCTCTAGTGGATGTTGTGGAGTATTGTGTTGTCTTTGCTCCAGAGGTTTTTGTTCAGAGTTGAGGTGTTTCCTGTCACTGTGGGCCTCACAGCACAGTAGTACACAGCAGAGTCTGTCAGTGCAGCAGAGGAGATCTGTAGATGAAACTTTTCTGTTTTCTTCTCAAGTTCAAAAGTCAACCCTGCTACTTTGTCTAAATAATTGTTGATGAGAAACTGTGGAGATGAACTGGATTTCTGTCGATACCAGAAGAAGTAGTCAAAAGAGCCTGAATAGTTGCAGGAGAGAGTCACAGTGTCTCCTTCCAAAGCCATCATTACATCTTGAAGTGATTTCACTAAATCCTCAGAGGATCCTAAAAAAAAAGAACAAAGATATATTTCATCATGAATTATTGTTTTTAAAATGATATTTAAACTGATTTATTATGAAATGAAAGAATATTTTTCTTAACAACTACCATCAGTTTAATCTTGCTCCATGTTTGAGTACTTACCCATATGAAAGGAGACTATCACCATCCAAACTAAAAGCAGAATCATTATTTTCCTTGTACTGAATGAACAACAGAGAGAACACAGCAGCTCTTCAGTTCCAACATGAAGCCTTTCATATTCTGTTGTGTAGCTCCTCCTCTTGTTGTGCTCTGTTTCCATTCAGCTTTAGAAAAGACAGTGATGCTGCAGTCGTCATCATCATCATCATCATTGAAGACGGTTGGACTGGAGGAGAAATCTGCTGAAAATTTACCTCAGTGAGTCTGTAGAGAAACAACTAAAAGTCAAACAGTGACAAATATGTGACATACATGATTCTTGTTTGGGAACAAGTGATCTGATGGTGAATCTTATTTCATTGTTATTTTAGACATATTAGTTTTGTTTTCTGGGAATTTATAGTTTCAGTTTTGCTGTGTGAATGTTGTAGCATCACAAGGAGTCATGTAGTAGAGAGATGCTACGTTCACATACAAGACCAGCTGGCACCTCACAAAATGGCCACCAGGGCACACACTACATCTCCCAGAATGCCTCACCAGTCAGAAAAATGGTGTTGGTGCCACCTGATTAAAGCTGGACCTTGGAAAGGGAGAGAGGGCAGAACAAAGGAAGCAGGAGGACAGACAGCACATGGCTGGAAGGAGTGGGGCAAAGGGACTTGGGAAGTAGCCACAAGACAGGAAAAGGCCCAAGTTAAGAAGACGTTATGAAACAGTGGAAAGTTGTTGTTTTAGTTTGAGGATGTGATGAAAGACTGTTCAGTTGTTAAAGAAACCTTTTTTTCTCCTCTGAGATGTTTTAGGTTGGATTTTAGACTTTGGTTTTTGACAAAAGAAAATATCTTAGTAACAGCAAGTGACTCAGTCATTGGGATTATAAATTGCATCTTCTTTTGAACCAACAGTTTGTGCCTGATTTTACAGTTATTTTGCACTGCCCCATGCTAGCCTGCCTCTCATGATGTTACTGATGGTGGAGAATGTCGACACTGGGGCTTAAGTGAAGATATTGAAGATTTGACTCAACTTGTTTCAGGACTTGACTCCAACGACCACCAAATCTAAATGGAGCAACTGATGTCGGTGCTGCTGGAGACCCAGAGGACCCAACAAGGAACAAATGCAGCCTTGTTGCAACTGCAAATAAAGGCTCATCAACTAAAAGAGCAGGAGCTGCAACAGTTAGACAGGTCAAAGCCCAAGGCAGGTGATTTCAGTCCCAAACTGAGATGACAGATGATGTGGAAGCCTACCTTCATGCATTTGAAGCAGCAGCAGCTCAACTGAGGTGACTGAAGACACAGTGGGTTGGACTGTTGGCTCCGTTTCTATCAGGTGAGGAACTTAAATCACTTCAAGATCTGGAGCCCAGTATTGAACAAGACTATGATCAGGTAAATGAAGAGATTCTGAGCTGTAGAGGCCTTACAAAATATATTATGACCAATGTTTCTATGATTGGACTTTCTAACATGTTAACTCCCCGTTCTCGTTCACTTTTCAGAGATTTTTCACAGCTCAGGTCTGTCGTATCAGAGCCTGAACTGGAGGTATTTATTCATGCTTTTGTTTTTCTGAATGAATTGATCTAATTCTCTTGCTCTTGTTGACTGAGCTGTGTATAACTAAGTGTCATCTTGATAGTTTTGGTAAGTTATGTTGTTAATAAATAAATATATATATATATATATATATATATACAGTGTTTAGACATTAAGGGGGCAGCCCTTAAATAGTTCAAGTCCTATTTGACAGACTTTTTCTGTGCACATTGCAGATTGTTCCTCCACTGTTGCCCCTTTGTTGAGTGGAGTTCCCCAGGGATCAATTTTAGGCCCCACTCTGTTTTCACTGTACATGATCCCCCTGGGCTCCATTTTCAGAAAAACATAATATCTTTTTTCACTGCTTTACTGATGATATCCCAATTTATTTCCCCATCAAATCAAGCAACAAGGAGTGATTCCAACCACTGCTGAACTGCCTAAATGATCTGAAAACCTGGTTGGATCTGAACTTCCTCTGTCTTAATGAAAATAAGATTGAAGTTGTTGTTTTGGTCGTCCTGAGCAAGTTAGTGACTCTGCTTGTACTCTGGATAGTTTAGGTTTTACTCTTCGCCCTTTCACAAATTTAGGTTTTATCTTTGACTGTGGTTTTATATTGGACAGACAGATTAGCTCTGTTGTCAAGACAAGTTTTTATCAACTCACTTGACCGAGGTCCATCCCTACCCCTTTCGAAAAGACTTTGAAATAGTTATTAATGCCTTTGTCACTACCCGTTTGGACTGTAAATCCTTATATGTTCCTTATATGTGGGCTTAGACCACCAGCTATCAGCGGTTACAGTTCGTCCAAAATGAGGCTGCTCGGCTCCTGACTGGCACAAAGACGTGTGAACATCCCTCTGGTTTTAGCTTCACTCCACTGGCTTCCTGTCCCTTTTAGAATTGATTTTAAGATTTTATTGCTTGTTTTTAAGGCTCTAAATGGACTGGCCCCTCGATATTTATCTGAACTTTTAAAGATCCACAGTCCAGTCAGAACTCTAAGATCTTCAAACCAGATGATTCTGGATGTTCCCAGAGCCAGGCTCAAAAATACAGGTGACCAACCCTTCACTGTTGCTGCTCCTGTTTTATGGAACAACTTACCATTTTTTATCAGATCTGAACATTATGATGATGATTTTAAGTCTTTACTAAAGCTCACCCCTTTTCTTTGGATTGTAGTTGAGTTTGAGCCATGGCATCTTGGCCTGCCTCTGTTTTTATTTATTCATATATTCTTATTGCCATTTTTTATTGTTTTTCTCACTACCTGAGCCTGTGTGGCACTTTGGACAACTGCTGCTGTTCTTAAATGTGCTTAATAATATAAATTCCAATACAAAGCCACAAGATTTCCCCCTCATAGTATTATCTGTGATATTCTGTGTAGGGTCACCATCACACAATGAAAGATTAGATCTTAGTCATCAACTGTCTTTGTGAAAAACCATTAAAATAATTGTCTATCTCATATGACTTGGTGATAAAATAACCTTCAGATTCCACATATGTATGAGAATGTCTTGACTTCTGAAACATTATATCATTTAATATAATCCACAATATTTTACTATCATTTGTAGAGCTGCCGAATCTTTCTTTAAAATAATTATTACTCTTGATGCTGCCTGCTTTTTAATTGCAGTAGCATATTCTATCAGTGGTGTCCATGATTTTTGCACAACTGCTTTGGTTTAGTCTCTTTACAACATTAAATCTTTCAATTCATCATCAATCCAAGATGCACTGCTGTTGTTGGTGTAACATGTTAATTCTGGTCTTTACTTAAACTCTACCAGCAACTTTCTGAATGTGCTGTGACTTCCTGAGGGGTTTTATTTTGAAGACCTTAGAAAAAACTCTTACAAAATCTTTAGTGATGGTAAAAGTCAATAACCTGGTTAGAATTTGTCTAAAAGTCAATTTAAATGTGAAACATGAGTGAAGAGAAAGAAGATCATTGGTGGATGATTCTCAGCTGTTCAGTTGTTTGAACATGTGCTGTGATAGTCTGAAGGTTTAACAGTGTGTGACTCCCTCTAGTGGATGTTGTGGAGTATTGTGTTGTCTTTGCTCCAGAGGTTTTTGTTCAGAGTTGAGGTGTTTCCTGTCACTGTGGGCTGCAGAGCACAATAGTACACAGCAGAGTCAGACAGTTGAAGCTTCTGGATCTTCAGAGGAACTGATTTGTCTTTGACCTCAGCATCAATTCTCTTCTTCTCTCTTTCTCCAGTATTTAGTTGTGATGTTGAGAAGCGTTGCAGCAGATATTTTGGGAAATCATTTACTTCTTGTTTGTACCAGAACAGAGTGGGGCCTGTGTTACTGGTCTTAAAAGTACAGTTGAGTGTAACTGTGTCTCCTTCAGCAGCAGTGACATCTCCTGTTGGCTGGATCACTGTGTCTTGTCCTTTACACTCTGAGGAAGAACAGAACATGCAGAGGAAGAGATGAATGAATAAAGATGGTTGATTAAAGGAGAACAATCAGTAGGTTTAAAGAGTTACCTAGCCAGAGAGTCACACACACACACACACACACACACACACACACACACACACGTAGAATAGATGTGATAATGTTGTTAAAGAAGATGTTAAAGTGTGATTGTCTGTTCCAGTGGTTTGTAGCAAACAGATCCTCTAAAGACATTTATTATTCCTGCTTTAACCTACCTTTTAGTATGATGAGAAACAAAGGAAACATTCCACAGTAATGCAGTGAGAGCATCTTCCAGACAGTATGTGTGTTATGTATGGTTTAGATATTGATGCATCTGACAGTGGGAGTTGTTTTCTGTTCTGCTCTTTGACAGTGTTGCTCCTCCCTCAACCTCTTCCTCCTCTCATGTCAAGGCAAGTTTACTTATAAAACACATTTTAAACACAGAGGTAATACAGATTGTTCATATCAAACTGGATAAAAATAACAAACTACATAGGAAATATGAAAAAATTAGGGAAACAACTTTACACACCTAAAGTGCATTAAAAGTCAGTGTGTTAAATAGTCAGACTTCAGTTATCAGTAGCAGTTTAATTTAAAGGTGAACATTAAAGTATTTTCATGTTTTATTAAAAATCCAAGCAGAAGAGACTTACAAGAGAGTGTTCAATCATGAAATTTATTAACAGCAAAAGAAGAATCTTTGTCATCACACCTGTGCATGCAGTGCTAGAGGTCAGAGATGAGGACATTTTAAAGATGATTTACAATGACATGGAACATAATGAATAGCACTAACTAGGAGTTTAGGAGAACAAGCTCTACTTATGCAGATGTTGGTGATGGTAGAAGAAGGAAGAGAAGTTGGGAGAAAGTATGAAATAAGCAGCGGAGATGCAGTTTTAAATGGAGCAGGCTGAACGCAAAAGGCAAGAAACCATGAGCAGGGAGGTATTATGCAGGCATGGTGCAAATAATAATAATTCAATTTCATTTCAATTCAATTTATTTTATTTATATAGCGCCAGATCATAAAAACATTTATCTCAAGTCTCTTTACATAGAGAAACCAACATTTCCACAATGAGCAGCTCTTGGTGACAATGGAGGAAAAACTCCCTTTTACAGGAAGAAACCTCCATCAGAACCAGACTCAGAGTGGACGTCATCTGCCTCGACCGGCTGGAGAGAAATGAAGACAGAGAAAAGAGAAGAGACAGAGGAAAGAGGGAGGAGGACGGGGGAGAGGGGGAGGAAGACAAGAGGGAGACCAGGAAGAGACAGTAGAGACTAGATGTTTACAAGTAGTTGTTAAAGTAACATTATCATTATTATTGTTAATAATAATAATAATAATAATGAAAATGATGTTGTCATCAAAGAATTGGAATCCAACTGCTCTGGAGTCAAAACTTCCTGTAAAAGAGAAAGGGGTGGGGGGAGACACAACTGAGAGAGAGAACAGATGATGTTAATAACATGTAATATATTAATATAAAGACATGAAGTGTGAGGGAGAGACAGAGACTAGAGGAGTGAGGGACAGAGAGAAGAGGAGCAGTGTATTGTCAGAGTCCCCCAGCAGTCTAATCCTATAGCAGCTTAACTAAAGGATGGTTCAGGTCCATGTCCCACCTGGACCATCCTCAACTATCAGCTTTATCATAAAGGGAAGTTTTCAATCTAACCTTAAATGTAGAAAGGGTGTCTGCCTCCTGGACCCAAACTGGATCTGGTTCCATCAGAGAGGAGCCTGATAACTGAAGACTCTACCTCCCATTCTGGTCTTAGAGACTCTAGGAACCACAAGCAAACCAGCAGTTTGTGATCCAAGTGATCTATTAGGATAATAAGGAACTATGAGCTCCTTAAGATATGATGGAGCCTGATCATTAAGGACTTTATATTCCAGCAGGAGGATTTTAATTCTATTCTAGATTTGACAGGAAGCCAATGAAGAGCAGCCAGTACAGGAGAAATATGATCTCTGGTCCTACTTCCTGTCAGTACTGGTGGTTCTGGATTAACTGAAGGGTTTTGATGGAGTTACTGGACCACCCTGATAGTAGAGAGTTACAGTAGTCCAGTCTAGAGGTAACAAATGATCAATTAACTTTTCAGCATCCTTTCTAGACAGGATGCCTCTAATTTTTGCAATATTACGTAGGTGGAAAAAAGCTGTTCTAGAGACTTGTCTAATATGAGATACAATGACATGTCCTGATCAAAGATTACTCCAAGGTTCCTCACAGTAGAACTGGAGGACAAAGTGATGACGTCCAGATTAGCTATGTGATCTGAAAATGATGTTCTGAGATGTTCAGGACCAAGTATGATGACTTCAGTTTAGTCTGAGTTTAAAAGTAAGAAACTCTGAGTCATCCAGGTCTTCATGTCTTTAAGACAATCCTGAAGTTTGATGACCTGGTTAGTTTCATAGATAAGTACAGCTGGGTATCGTCTGCATAACAATGGAAGTTTATATTGTGCTTCCTGGTGATGTTTCCTAAAGGAAGTATGTACAAGGTATAATAAGAACAACAACAACAACAACAACAATAATAATAATAATAATAAATGGGCTATTATGCAATGGAAACGATGTGATGATACATGGGAGATGAAAACGCATGTATAGGAGAGGTTGGCTATACAGATGTGATGCAGGGAAATGGAGGTGGTGTTGCAACAGAAAGATAAAATGGAGGAATGTGAGAAGCTAAAGAAACTGCTGTGTGTGATGCTGCAGCTTAGTGGAGCATCCACACCACGTTCTAATGACAGCTGATTTGAACTCTTTGAAACGCTGTTTTACTTCTCTGCACGTCCATCTGTTGCTTAAACATTAAATTATGTCAATGACTGTGTGTTCTAAAACCCATCCTTATACACGTATTGTTAAAGAAACACCAAACATTTCACACACGACAACATTTTCCAAGCGTTCACATATACAACACAAACATGGTTGGATCAGAATACATGTGTTTATTTAAACTGCTTTTGTAATATTTACAAAGCTTTGCATATAGGAAAAGTAATTCAATGGGTTTCAAATGTCTGTTTGCTTTTACTAGTATTTTCTGAGCATTTTAAAATAAAGTGCAACAATACCGCTGTTGGAGCTCTTCCTGTGCGCCGCATCTCTGGACAGTTACATGGCTGGGAGCGTTTGGGAGTGAGTATGGTTGTGCCCTCACAAAATTAATTAACTGTTTCTTTGGTGTATGTGGAAATATAAGTGTATGTGTGTATTTATTATTATTATTGTAAGAAAGGCCTGATACAACAATTGACTATGTGGTACCATTGTAAACGTTGTTATTTGATGTTGATGTGGATATGCAGAAAACACCCCTGTGCTCAGTGTGGTGGATGGACTGGTTCAACTAGGTCTGTTAATTAACTAACTATTTGTATGCTTATAATCATTTCGTCCTATCTCAAAGGACTGAGACTCTGCCAATACATTACTCTTGTATATAGCTTTTGTATATAGTTATCATTGTATGGACCAAGAGGACGCAGAGATGGAATCAGGGGGTCAGGCTTGCTCAGAGTGGATTTAATGAAGGCACAGGTCAGAACCAGAAGAGTTACAATGATCAGGCAGAGGTGCAAGACCCATCAGGCAAAACAACTGGGAATCTCAAACAATACAATACAGTCTGGACCATTGACTCAAGGAACAAGATAATCTGGCTCAGGAGGGCAGGGGAGGGGAGCTTATATAGCCAAGGCAACGGAGAAAACGAGACTCAGGTGAAACACATTAGGGCAGGGAATGTAATAAACAAGAGGACGTTAAGCTGAGGGAGATGTTGGAGCACACAGACCTTCAAAATAAAACAGGAAGTGGCAAGACAATAATACTAAAAAAAACCTTGTTTTTGATTATTTTCTCTTTTTTATTTTTTTTTTTACACTTGTGGAATGTCTTGAACTCCTGGTGGTGGAAAAATAAATCCTGTCTCAACCTATTTTTTGTGCCTGCTACATTTTTGGTACCTCCTCCAAGAACCTTGACACTCTGCAGTGCCACACTGTGATACAGCAGAACAGAGACACACCAGGATATGCACGGCTTACATCATTACCAGGACCTGAGATCTTGAACTGTCAACACTGAAACAGAGTCACCCCAAAAATAGGAGGAGTAGGTGGAAGAAGATTGGCAGCCCAACTGCAGTAGTGAGGCAGAAGAGATTTCTTGCATTACAACAGAAGTGGCAGCCTAAATCAAAGGCTTGAGTTCTGCTTAGGGGCTGAGTTACATTTAAGGAGAACATTGGAAAACTGCCTTAGTTTTATCTGCATCATTAAATCTTTCAATTCATCATTAATTCAAGGTGCACTGCTGTTCATGGTGTAATATGTTAATTCTGGTCTTTGTTAAAACTCTACCATCAGCATTGTGAATGTGCTGTGACTTCCTGAGGGGTTTTATTTTGAAGACCTTAGAAAAGACTCTTACAAAATCTTTGACTTTATCAGAGGTAAAGTGATGGTAAAAGTCAATGAGCTGGTTAGAATTTGTCTAAAAGTCAATTTAAATGTGAAACAAGAGTGAAGAGAAAGAAGATCATTGTTGGATGATTCTCAGCTGTTCAGTTGTTTGAACATGTGCTGTGATAGTCTGAAGGTTTAACAGTGTGTGACTCCCTCTAGTGGATGTTGTGGAGTATTGTGTTGTCTTTGCTCCAGAGGTTTTTGTTCAGAGTTGAGGTGTTTCCTGTCACTGTGGGCTGCAGAGCACAGTAGTACACAGCAGAGTCTGTCAGTTGCAGCTTCTGGAGATGTTCAGAGGAACTGATTTGTCGTTGACTGTGGCATTAAATCTGTCTCGGAACCCTGGATCATTTTCCGTTTCCATAACTACCTCGTCGCAAAACATACTTGGGAAAATCATTAACTTCTTGTTTGTACCAGAACAGAGTGGCAGTTCCACTGGTCTTAAAAGTGCAGTTGAGTGTAACTGTGTCTCCTTCAGCAGCAGTGACATCTCCTGTTGGCTGGATCACTGTGTCTTGTCCTTTACACTCTGAGGAAGAACAGAACATGCAGAGGAAGAGATGAATGAATAAAGATGGTTGATTAAAGGAGAACAATCAGTAGGTTTAAAGAGTTACCTAGCCAGAGAGTCACACACACACACGTAGAATAGATGTGATAATGTTGTTAAAGACGATGTTAAAGTGTGATTGTCTGTTCCAGTGGTTTGTAGCAAACAGATCCTCTAAAGACATTTATTATTCCTGCTTTAACCTACCTTTTAGTATGATGAGAAACAAAGGAAACATTCCACAGTAATGCAGTGAGAGCATCTTCCAGACAGTATGTGTGTTATGTATGGTTTAGATATTGATGCATCTGACAGTGGGAGTTGTTTTCTGTTCTGCTCTTTGACAGTGTTGCTCCTCCCTCAACCTCTTCCTCCTCTCATGTCAAGGCAAGTTTACTTATAAAACACATTAAACACAGAGGTAATACAGAGTGTTTCACTCTGAAAAGTGAAACATTGAAAATTAAATGAGTGAAAATGGAACTTTAAATGTGTAAATGCATCAAAAGTCAGAGTGTGTTTAATAGTCAGAGTTCAGTTATCAGTAACAGTTTAAATCAAAGGTGAACACTGAAGTATTCCTTCAACGTTTCAAGGGTTTCTTTAAGGCCTCAGATGGTCAATGTTCCTTTCACTTCACCCAAGGTTACTTATAGGGTTGTGTTAGGTGTGTGTGTGTCTGTGGAGAGATCAGGAAATGTGTGTGGTTTGCATGAGTGTCACCAGTGTTGAATGTTGCAGCTACTGTAACTAAACCTCTGTTTTGTTGAGGATAAAACTGTTGTCATTGTGATCCAACGCAGGATAATTCTTTGGCTGCTGCCGTCTTCTGTTTCCTGGTTTGGGATCAGACTCTTTAGTGTGAGACTGGGATGGACTCACTGCTTTCCCTTTAGTTTGGACTTTTAGTTTAATTGTGAGGACTGACACAAAGGAGGGATTCAAGGGTTTTGTGGTGCACAGGACAAATATTTCATCTACAGTATACGACACGTCTTATCACTCGTCTGTTTGGTTCACTTCTTTCTTTCTTTGTATTTGTTCAGCGACGTCTCACTAACAGTCTGTTGCTGAGCTCAAGTGAATTTTACTGAAATACACATATTTCTTACATGAATCTGTTTTGTTAGGAGGGAGTTGAACCTACCTGGTATTATTGAGTCCAGTCTTAGGTTCCAGTGTTTTAGTCCAAGTCCAGTCAAGTCCAAGTGGAGTCCTCCACAAATGACACAGCATCACACATGTACACTGTCTAAACCACACTGATAGATGATCATTTGAAAATATATGTTCCAAATTAAACCACAAATATATTGTAAAATTAGGAAGTAGTGCACATGTATGAAAATGTAGCCAAAGGTCTGACTGGAGTCTGAGTCCTGAACTCGAGTGCTACAAGCCTGTTTCACTGTTACTTTGTTTCATTCAATAGAACCCCTTGTGTGTTTAAACATTAACTCAATCACAGTTTAAAAGGGTTGATTGTTACAATGTGATCAAGGAATGATTTTCTGTGATGTTTAGGGTCGAGAGCAATAACTTCAACTTTGTCTGAATTTAATAGTAAGACTGTTGTACTTCAACTTCAAGGAAACTCAGGGGTGGAACTGGTGCTATCTATTTCAAGGGAACAAGTTCCATAGCCAGAATGACCAGTAACCATTCCTGTTTCTCTGAGACTGAACTCCAACTATATTCTTAACATTGTGAGGAAAAATATAGGCCTTTATGCTTTACACCTGGCATGACGTGTGTAACCTCCCTATAGTTCCCCTTAAGGGTAGAGAAGGGGGTTAAGGTCATATATCCTATGCTAAAAGAACCATGACACCTCTATCTCCCTTTATTAAAGTCATATAACTAGTGTGAGAGCACCCATGTATAATGAGTGAAACTGAATGTGCTTCCATGTAACAGACAATGTCAATAGACCCTGAAGCTCAGACAGATAATATCCTAGGTTTCCGGGGGGGAACGTCAGAAGTGGTGTTGGTCCAACACAGCAGGCTCATGTGCTGTATGATAAGGCCATTTCTCCTGATACCAGTAAACTTTATACAACTTAGACATCTGAGTCTCCTGTGTCTTCCTGACTGCCTCATCTTCTTCCAACGGTGCACCTGATATTTCTCCAATAGACACAATCTTTAATTCATAACACTCCTTGTGTAACTTAGGTCATCTTGGTTATCTTCATGGTTGAACTCAAAGGGTGAACATCAAACACGACCCCTTACAACTACATGACACCATGGATCATCCAGATCCTTATATCTTTAAGACAATCCTGAATTTTGATCATCTGTTTGGTTTCATCTGGCTTCACAGATAAAAATAAGTGTGTATCATCTACATAACAGTGGAAGTTTATATGGTGTTTCATGACGATAATATCTAAAGGAAGCAGGTATAAAATGAAAGTGATTGGTCCTAACACAGAACCCTGTAGAACCCCTTCACTAACTGGAAGGTATATGGAAGAATCATTGCTCACATGAACAAACAACCTATCTGATAAATATGACTGAAACTAGTGCAGTTCCTCTGATCCCAACAACATGTTGCAGCCTCTGTAACAGGATCTTGTAACCAGTGGTTTCAAATGCAGAACTAAGATCCAGTTGGACATGTATAGAAACAAGTCCATTGTCCATGAGAAGGTCATTGGTAACTTTCACTAGTGCTGTTTCTGTTACAAAAATGAAGAGATTTGGGGGAAAATAGGTTTGTCTGGGTCTATAGTTACCTAGACCACCAGGGTCCATGGTGGACTGTTAACGTCTTAAGGTTTAATTACTGCAGCTTATAAAGACTGTGGTACATAGACTGTGAATAAAGATAAATTGCTGAGATTCAGAATGGAAGTGTTAATTTAAGGTGAGACTTCTTTGAACTGCCTGGTTGGAACATGGTCTAAGGAAGTTGGACAAAGAAACTGTCTGAGCACTGAGACCCAGGATCAATACAAATTGAACTTTTATCTGGATCAGAGGTAATGTGAACATGATGGAGCTGATAAGTTGAGTAGCCTTTTTCTTAAACACAGAGAGAAACAACACACTTGGTGGATGATTCTCAGCTGTTCAGTTGTTTGAACATGTGTTGTGATAGTCTGAAGGTTTAACAGTGTGTGACTCCCTCTAGTGGATGTTGTGGAGTATTGTGTTGTCTTTGCTCCAGAGGTTTTTGTTCAGAGTTGAGGTGTTTCCTGTCACTGTGGGCTGCAGAGCACAGTAGTACACAGCAGAGTCTGTCAGTGCAGCAGAGGAGATCTGTAGATGAAACTTTTCTGTTTTCTTCTCAAGTTTAAAAGTCAACCCTGCTACTTTTTCTGAATAATTGTTGATGAGAAACTGTGGAGATGAACTGGATTTCTGTCGATACCAGAAGAAGTAGTCAAAAGAGCCTGAATACTTGCAGGAGAGAGTCACAGTGTCTCCTTCCAAAGCCATCATTACATCTTGAAGTGATTTCACTAAATCCTCAGAGGATCCTAAAAAAAAAGAACAAAGATATATTTCATCATGAATTATTGTTTATAAAATGATATTTAAACTGATTTATTATGAAATGAAATAATTATTTTTCTTAACAGCTACCATCAGTTTAATCTTGCTCCATGTTTGAGTACTTACCCATATGAAAGGAGACGATCACCATCCAAACTAAAAGCAGAATCATTATTTTCCTTGTACTGAATGAACAACAGAGAGAACACAGCAGCTCTTCAGTTCCAACATGAAGCCTTTCATATTCTGTTGTGTAGCCTCCTCCTCTTGTTGTGCTCTGTTTCCATTCAGCTTTAGAAAAGACAGTGATGCTGCAGTCGTCATCATCATCATCATCATCATCATCATCATCATCATCATTGAAGATGGTTGGACTGGAGGAGAAATCTGCTGAAAATTCACCTCAGTGAGTCTGTAGAGAAACAACTAAAAGTCAAACAGTGACAAATATGTGACATAGATGATTCTTGTTTGGGAACAAGTGATCTGATGGTGAATCTTATTTCATTGTTATTTTAAACATATTAGTTTTGTTTTCTGGGAATTTATAGTTTCAGTTTTGCTGTGTAAATGTTGTAGCATCACAAGGAGTCATGTAGTAGAGAGATGCTACGTTCACATACAAGACCAGCTGGCACCTCACAAAATGGCCACCAGGGCACACACTAAATCTCCCAGAATGCCTCACCAGTCAGAAAAATGGTGTTGGTGCCACCTGATTGAAGCTGGACCTTGGAAAGGGAGAGAGGGCAGAACAAAGGAAGCAGGAGGACAGACAGCACATGGCTGGAAGGAGTGGGGCAAAGGGACTTGGGAAGGAGCCACAAGACAGGAAAAGGCCCAAGTTAAGAAGACGTTATGAAACAGTGGAAAGTTGTTGTTTTAGTTTGAGGATGTGATGAAAGACTGTTCAGTTGTTAAAGAAACCTTTTTTTCTCCTCTGAGATGTTTTAGGTTGGATTTTAGACTTTGGTTTTTGACAAAAGAAAATACCTTAGTAACAGCAAGTGACTCAGTCATTGGGATTATAAATTGCATCTTCTTTTGAACCAACAGTTTGTGCCTGATTTTGCAGTTATTTTGCACTGCCCCATGCTAGCCTGCCTCTCATGATGTTACTGATGGTGGAGAATGTCGACACTGGGGCTTAAGTGAAGATATTGAAGATTTGACTCAACTTGTTTCAGGACTTGACTCCAACGACCACCAAATCTAAATGGAGCAACTGATGTCGGTGCTGCTGGAGACCCAGAGGACCCAACAAGGAACAAATGCAGCCTTGTTGCAACTGCAAATAAAGGCTCATCAACTAAAAGAGCAGGAGCTGCAACAGTTAGACAGGTCAAAGCCCAAGGCAGGTGATTTCAGTCCCAAACTGAGATGACAGATGATGTGGAAGCCTACCTTCATGCATTTGAAGCAGCAGCAGCTCAACTGAGGTGACTGAAGACACAGTGGGTTGGACTGTTGGCTCCGTTTCTATCAGGTGAGGAACTTAAATCACTTCAAGATCTGGAGCCCAGTATTGAACAAGACTATGATCAAGTAAATGAAGAGATTCTGAGCTGTAGAGGCCTTACAAAATATATTATGACCAATGTTTCTATGATTGGACTTTCTAACATGTTAACTCCCCGTTCTCGTTCACTTTTCAGAGATTTTTCACAGCTCAGGTCTGTCGTATCAGAGCCTGAACTGGAGGTATTTATTCATGCTTTTGTTTTTCTGAATGAATTGATCTAATTCTCTTGCTCTTGTTGACTGAGCTGTGTATAACTAAGTGTCGTCTTGATAGTTTTGGTAAGTTATGTTGTTAATAAATAAATATATATATATATATATATATATATACAGTGTTTAGACATTAAGGGGACAGCCCTCAAATAGTTCAAGTCCTATTTGACAGACTTTTTCTGTCCACATTGCAGATTGTTCCTCCACTGTTGCCCCTTTGTTGAGTGGAGTTCCCCAGGGATCAATTTTAGGCCCCACTCTGTTTTCACTGTACATGATCCCCCTGGGCTCCATTTTCAGAAAAACATAATATCTTTTTTCACTGCTTTACTGATGACATCCAAATTTATTTCCCCATCAAATCAAGCAACAAGGAGTGATTCCAACCACTGCTGAACTGCCTAAATGATCTGAAAACCTGGTTGGATCTGAACTTCCTCTGTCTTAATGAAAATAAGATTGAAGTTGTTGTTTTGGTCGTCCTGAGCAAGTTAGTGACTCTGCTTGTACTCTGGATAGTTTAGGTTTTACTCTTCGCCCTTTCACAAATTTAGGTTCTATCTTTGACTGTGGTTTTATATTGGACAGACAGATTAGCTCTGTTGTCAAGACAAGTTTTTATCAACTCACTTGACCAAGGTCAAGCCCTACCTCCTTTGAAAAGACTTTGAAATAGTTATTAATGCCTTTGTCACTACCCGTTTGGACTGTAACTCCTTATATATGTTCCTTATATGTGGGCTTAGACCACCAGCTATCAGCGGTTACAGTTCGTCCAAAATGAGGCTGCTCGGCTCCTGACTGGCACAAAGACGTGTGAACATCCCTCTGGTTTTAGCTTCACTCCACTGGCTTCCTGTCCCTTTTAGAATTGATTTTAAGATTTTATTGCTTGTTTTTAAGGCTCTAAATGGACTGGCCCCTCGATATTTATCTGAACTTTTAAAGATCCACAGTCCAGTCAGAACTCTAAGATCTTCAAACCAGATGATTCTGGATGTTCCCAGAGCCAGGCTCAAAAATACAGGTGACCAACCCTTCACTGTTGCTGCTCCTGTTTTATGGAACAACTTATTTTTTATCAGATCTGAACATTATGATGATGATTTTAAGTCTTTACTAAAACTCACCCCTTTTCTTTGGATTGTAGTTGAGTTTGAGCCATGGCATCTTGGCCTGCCTCTGTTTTTATTTATTCATATATTCTTATTGCCATTTTTTATTGTTTTTCTCACTACCTGAGCCTGTGTGGCACTTTGGACAACTGCTGCTGTTCTTAAATGTGCTTAATAATATAAATTCCAATACAAAGCCACAAGATTTCCCCCTCATAGTATTATCTGTGATATTCTGTGTAGGGTCACCATCACACAATGAAAGATTAGATCTTAGTCATCAACTGTCTTTGTGAAAAACCATTAAAATAATTGTCTATCTCATATGGCTTCGTGATAAAATAACCTTCAGATTCCACATACTTATGAGAATGTCTTGACTTCTGACACATTATATCATTTAATATAATCCACAATATTTTACTATCATTTGTAGAGCTGCCGATTCTTTCTTTAAAATAATTATTACTCTTGATGCTGCCTGCTTTTTAATTGCAGTAGCATATTCTATCAGTGGTGTCCATGATTTTTGCACAACTGTTTTGGTTTATCTCTTTACAACATTAAATCTTTCAATTCTTCATCAATCCAAGATGCACTGCTGTTGTTGGTGTAACATGTTAATTCTGGTCTTTACTTAAACTCTACCAGCAACTTTCTGAATGTGCTGTGACTTCCTGAGGGGTTTTATTTTGAAGACCTTAGAAAAAACTCTTACAAAATCTTTAGTGATGGTAAAAGTCAATAACCTGGTTAGAATTTGTCTAAAAGTCAATTTAAATGTGAAACATGAGTGAAGAGAAAGAAGATCATTGGTGAATGATTCTCAGCTGTTCAGTTGTTTGAACATGTGTTGTGATAGTCTGAAGGTTTAACAGTGTGTGACTCCCTCTAGTGGATGTTGTGGAGTATTGTGTTGTCTTTGCTCCAGAGGTTTTTGTTCAGAGTTGAGGTGTTTCCTGTCACTGTGGGCTGCAGAGCACAGTAGTACACAGCAGAGTCAGACAGTTGAAGCTTCTGGATCTTCAGAGGAACTGATTTGTCTTTGACCTTGGCATCAATTCTCTCCTTCTGTCTTTCTCCGGGATTTTCCGTTGATGTTGAGAAGCGTTGCAGCAGAAACTTTGGGAAATCATTTACTTCTTGTTTGTACCAGAACAGAGTGGGGCCTGTGTTACTGGTCTTAAAAGTACAGTTGAGTGTAACTGTGTCTCCTTCAGCAGCAGTGACATCTCCTGTTGGCTGGATCACTGTGTCTTGTCCTTTACACTCTGAGTGCTGCTGGAGACCCAGAGGACCCAACAAGGAACAAATGCAGCCTTGTTGCAACTGCAAATAAAGGCTCATCAACTAAAAGAGCAGGAGCTGCAACAGTTAGACAGGTCAAAGCCCAAGGCAGGTGATTTCAGTCCCAAACTGAGATGACAGATGATGTGGAAGCCTACCTTCACGTATTTGAAGCAGCAGCAGCTCAACTGAGGTGACTGAAGACACAGTGGGTTGGACTGTTGGCTCCGTTTCTATCAGGTGAGGAACTTAAATCACTTCAAGATCTGGAGCCCAGTATTGAACAAGACTATGATCAGGTAAATGAAGAGATTCTGAGCTGTAGAGGCCTTACAAAATATATTATGACCAATGTTTCTATGATTGGACTTTCTAACATGTTAACTCCCCGTTCTCGTTCACTTTTCAGAGATTTTTCACAGCTCAGGTCTGTCATATCAGAGCCTGAACTGGAGGTATTTATTCATGCTTTTGTTTTTTGAGAATGAATTGATCTAATTCTCTTGCTCTTGTTGACAGAGCTGTGTATAACTAAGTGTCATCTTGATAGTTTTGGTAAGTTATGTTGTTAATAAATATATACATACACACACACACACACACACACACACACATATATATATATATATATATATATATATATATATATATATATATATATACAGTGTTTAGACATTAAGGGGACAGCCCTCAAATAGTTCAAGTCCTATTTGACAGACTTTTTCTGTCCACATTGCAGATTGTTCCTCCACTGTTGCCCCTTTGTTGAGTGGAGTTCCCCAGGGATCAATTTTAGGCCCCACTCTGTTTTCACTGTACATGATCCCCCTGGGCTCCATTTTCAGAAAAACATAATATCTTTTTTCACTGCTTTACTAATGACATCCAAATTTATTTCCCCATCCAATCAAGCAACAAGGAGTGATTCCAACCACTGCTGAACTGCCTAAATGATCTGAAAACCTGGTTGGATCTGAACTTCCTCTGTCTTAATGAAAATAAGATTGAAGTTGTTGTTTTGGTCGTCCTGAGCAAGTTAGTGATTCTGCTTGTACTCTGGATAGTTTAGGTTTTACTCTTCTCTTTCACAAATTTAGGTTTTATCTTTGACTGTGGTTTTATATTGGACAGACAGATTAGCTCTGTTGTCAAGACAAGTTTTTATCAACTCACTTGACCGAGGTCCATCCCTACCTCCTGACTGGCACAAAGACGTGGGAACATCCCTCTGGTTTTAGCTTCACTCCACTGGCTTCCTGTCCCTTTTAGAATTGATTTTAAGATTTTATTGCTTGTTTTTAAGGCTCTAAATGGACTGGCCCCTCGATATTTATCTGAACTTTTAAAGATCCACAGTCCAGTCAGAACTCTAAGATCTTCAAACCAGATGATTCTGGATGTTCCCAGAGCCAGGCTCAAAAATACAGGTGACCAACCCTTCACTGTTGCTGCTCCTGTTTTATGGAACAACTTACCATTTTTTATCAGATCTGAACATTATGATGATGATTTTAAGTCTTTACTAAAACTCACCCCTTTTCTTTGGATTGTAGTTGAGTTTGAGCCGTGGCATCTTGGCCTGCCTCTGTTTTTATTTATTCATATATTCTTATTGCCATTTTTTATTGTTTTTCTCACTACCTGAGCCTGTGTGGCACTTTGGACAACTGCTGCTGTTCTTAAATGTGCTTAATAATATAAATTCCAATACAAAGCAACAAGATTTCCCCCTCATAGTATTATCTGTGATATTCTGTGTAGGGTCACCATCACACAATGAAAGATTAGATCTTAGTCATCAACTGTCTTTGTGAAAAACCATTAAAATAATTGTCTATCTCATATGACTTGGTGATAAAATAACCTTCAGATTCCACATACTTATGAGAATGTCTTGACTTCTGACACATTATATCATTTAATATAATCCACAATATTTTACTATCATTTGTAGAGCTGCTGAATCTTTCTTTAAAATAATTATTACTCTTGATGCTGCCTGCTTTTTAATTGCAGTAGCATATTCTATCAGTGGTGTCCATGATTTTTGCACAACTGCTTTGGTTTAGTCTCTTTACAACATTAAAGCTTTTAATTCATCATCAATCCAAGATGCACTGCTGTTGTTGGTGTAACATGTTAATTCTGGTCTTTACTTAAACTCTACCAGCAACTTTCTGAATGTGCTGTGACTTCCTAAGGGGTTTTATTTTGAAGACCTTAGAAAAAACTCTTACAAAATCTTTAGTGATGGTAAAAGTCAATGACCTGGTTAGAATTTGTCTAAAAGTCAATTTAAATGTGAAACATGAGTGAAGAGAAAGAAGATCATTGGTGGATGATTCTCAGCTGTTCAGTTGTTTGAACATGTGTTGTGATAGTCTGAAGGTTTAACAGTGTGTGACTCCCTCTAGTGGATGTTGTGGAGTATTGTGTTGTCTTTGCTCCAGAGGTTTTTGTTCAGAGTTGAGATGTTTCCTGTCACTGTGGGCTGCAGAGCACAGTAGTACACAGCAGAGTCAGACAGCTGAAGCTTTTGGATCTTCAGAGGAACTGATTTGTCTTTGACCTCTGCATCAATTCTCTCCTTCTGTCTTTCTCCGGGATTTTCTGTTGATGTTGAGAAGCGTTGCAGCAGAAGTTTTGGGAAATCATTTACTTCTTGTTTGTACCAGAACAGAATGGGATATTGGTTACTACTCTGAAAAGTACAGTTGAGTGTAACTGTGTCTCCTTCAGCAGCAGTGACATCTCCTGTTGGCTGGATCACTGTGTCTTGTCCTTTACACTCTAAGAAAGAACAGAACATGCAGAGGAAGAGATGAATGAATAAAGATGGTTGATTAAAGGAGAACAATCAGTAGGTTTAAAGAGTTACCTAGCCAGAGAGTCACACACACACACACACACACACACACATAGAATAGATGTGATAATGTTGTTAAAGACTATGTTAAAGTGTAATTGTCTGTTCCAGTGGTTTGTAGCAAACAGATCCTCTAAAGACATTTATTATCCCTGCTTTAACCTACCTTTTAGTATGATGAGCAACAAAGGAAAAATTCCACAGTAATGCAGTGAGAGCATCTTCCAGACAGTATGTGTGTTATGTATGGTTTAGATATTGATGCATCTGACAGTGGGAGTTGTTTTCTGTTCTGCTCTTTGACAGTGTTGCTCCTCCCTCAACCTCTTCCTCCTCTCATGTCAAGGCAAGTTTACTTATAAAACACATTTTAAACAGAGGTAATACAGAGTGCTTCACATGAAACTAGACAAAAGTAACAAACTATATAGGAAATATAGAAAAAACAATAGGGAAACAACATTAAAGACCAAAAGTGCATTAAAATTCAGTGTGTGCTGAATAGTCAGACGTCAGTTATCGGTAGCAGTTTAATTCAAAGGTGAACATTAAAGTATTTTCATGTTTTTTTAAAAGATCAAGCAGAAGACACTAAATAGAGAGTGTGAAATATGAAATGAAATTTAATGACAACACAAGTAAAATCTTTGAGAAACATCACCAACAGGACATACATGGCTTATGTCATTGTCAGGATTTGAGAGATCTTGAACTGTCAACATTGAAATGGAATCAGCATGAAAATAGGAGGAGAAGGTGGAAGAAGGTTGGCAGCCCAACTGCAGTAGTGAGGCAGAGGAGATTTTCTGCATTAAAGCAGAAGTGTCAGCCTCTGTCCTAAACCAATGGTCTGAGTACTACCTAAGGGATAAGTTGCATTTAAGAACGACATTTAAAATGATGATAAACCAAGAATTTGGCATGGGGTTTTTTCCAAGGAGCAAGAAAAGAGATGATGGAGGAATGGTGAAAGATCTGAGGCAGATTTAAAAGGACAAAAGGAAAATCAATGCAGACAAACAATGGTACAAGCCACTTGCCATTGGGTGTTTAATGAGTAAACTGTAGTGACTAGGGTAGAAGACAGGTCACCCAATAAGATATCTCTATCTGGATCAAATTAGATGGGAATCAATTCCTGAACTTTGGGAAACCCGTAACAGCTAGATAAAAAAAGATAGACTTTTTCCTTAAAAGCTCCTCTCTCATGTGGTGTCCATCAGGGCCCCTTACTGTTCTCATTTGCTTCTTCTGGGTTAATTTTTTTAAAAATATGATATCTCATTTCACTGCTATGCAGATGACACACAGGTGTACCTCCCACTGCAGCACGATGCTTGGACTCCTATGAAGTCATCATTGGACTGCCTACAAGATGTTAAGGCATGGATGGCTCTAAACCTTCTCAATCTGAACAGAAGAGAAAGAAGATCATTGGTGGATGATTCTCAGCTGTTCAGTTGTTTGAACATGTGTTGTGATAGTCTGAAGGTTTAACAGTGTGTGACTCCCTCTAGTGGATGTTGTGGAGTATTGTGTTGTCTTTGCTCCAGAGGTTTTTGTTCAGAGTTGAGATGTTTCCTGTCACTGTGGGCTGCAGAGCACAGTAGTACACAGCAGAGTCTGTCACTGCAGCAGAGGAGATGTTCAGATTCATCCGTTTATAGTCATCACTCACATTAACAGACAGTCCAGGGACTGGATTTATTATCTTTCCCTTGTCTGTGTGAGAGATGAGAAACTGTGGTGGTTTTCCTGGATATTGTCGATACCAGAAAAAATAATCACCTAATGCAGCTGATGTGGAGTATGTGTAGGACAGAGTAACAGAGCTGCCTTCTACACTGAACTCCTCGGGCTTGACTGGGGTCAGTTCTCCACAGCTGACACCTAAAGAAACAGATAAATGTTGTTAAAGACGATGTTAAAGTGTGATTGTCTGTTCCAGTGGTTTGTAGCAAACAGATCCTCTAAAGACATTTATTATTCCTGCTTTAACCTACCTTTTAGTATGATGAGAAACAAAGGAAACATTCCACAGTAATGCAGTGAGAGCATCTTCCAGACAGTATGTGTGTTATGTATGGTTTAGATATTGATGCATCTGACAGTGGGAGTTGTTTTCTGTTCTGCTCTTTGACAGTGTTGCTCCTCCCTCAACCTCTTCCTCCTCTCATGTCAAGGCAAGTTTACTTATAAAACACATTTTAAACACAGTGGTAATACAGAGTGTTTCATATCAAACTAGATAAAAATAACAAACTACATAGGAAATATGTGAAAAATTAGGGAAACAACTTTACACACCTAAAGTGCATTAAAAGTCAGTGTGTTAAATAGTCAGACTTCAGATATCAGTAGCAGTTTAATTTAAAGGTGAACATAAAAATCCAAGCAGAAGAGACTTACAAGAGAGTGTTCAATCATGAAATTTATTAACAGCAAATGAAGAATCTTTGTCATCACACCTGTGCATGCAGTGCTAGAGGTCAGAGATGAGGACATTTTAAAGATGATTTACAATGACATGGAACATAATGAATAGCACTAACTAGGAGTTTAGGAGAACAAGCTCTACTTATGCAGATGTTGGTGATGGTAGAAGAAGAAGGAGAAGTTGGGAGAAAGTATGAAATAAGCAGCGGAGATGCAGTTTTAAATGGAGCAGGCTGAACGCAAAAGGCAAGAAACCATGAGTAGCGAGGTATTATGCAGGCATGGTGTAAATAATAATAATAATAATAAAAAATGGGCTATTATACAATGGAAACGATGTGATGATACATGGGAGATGAAAACGCATGTATAGGAGAGGTTGGCTATACAGATGTGATGCAGGGAAATGGAGGTGGTGTTGCAACAGAAAGATAAAATGGAGGAATGTGAGAAGCTAAAGAAACTGCCGTGTGTGATGCTGCAGCTTAGTGGAGCATCCACACCACGTTCTAATGACAGCTGATTTGAACTCTTTGAAACGCTGTTTTACTTCTCTGCACGTCCATCTGTTGCTTAAACATTAAATTATGTCAATGACTGTGCGTTCTAAAACCCATCCTTATACACGTATTGTTAAAGAAACACCAAACATTTCACACACGACAACATTTTCCAAGCGTTCACATATACAACACAAACATGGTTGGATCAGAATACATGTGTTTATTTAAACTGCTTTTGTAATATTTACAAAGCTTTGCATATAGGAAAAGTAATCCAATGGGTTTCAAATGTCTGTTTGCTTTTACTTGTATTTCCTGAGCATTTTAAAATAAAGTGCAACAATACCGCTGTTGGAGCTATTCCTGGTGCGCTCGCATCTCTGGACAGTTACATGGCTGGGAGCGTTTGGGAGTGAGTATGGTTGTGCCCTCACAAAATTAATTAACTGTTTCTTTGGTGTATGTGGAAATATAAGTGTATGTGTGTATTTATTATTACTATTGTAAGAAAGGCCTGAAACAACAATTGACTATGTGGTACCATTGTAAACGTTGTTATTTGATGTTGATGTGGATATGCAGTAAACACCCCTGTGCTCAGTGTGGTGGATGGACTGGTTCAACTAGGTCTGTTAATTAACTAACTATTTGTATGCTTATAATCATTTCGTCCCATCTCAAAGGACTGAGACTCTGCCAATACATTACTCTTGTATATAGCTTTTGTATATAGTTATCATTGTATGGACCAAGAGGACGCTGAGATGGAATCAGGGGGTCAGGCTTGCTCAGAGTGGATTTAATGAAGGCACAGGTCAGAACCAGAAGAGTTACAATGATCAGGCAGAGGTGCAAGACCCATCAGGCAAAACAACTGGGAATCTCAAACAATACAATACAGTCTGGACCATTGACTCAAGGAACAAGATAATCTGGCTCAGGAGGGCAGGGGAGGGGAGCTTATATAGCCAAGGCAACGGAGAAAACGAGACTCAGGTGAAACACATTAGGGCAGGGAATGTAATCAACAAGAGGACGTTAAGCTGAGGGAGATGTTGGAGAAACACAGACCTTCAAAATAAAACAGGAAGTGGCAAAACAATAATACTAAAAAAAAACATGGTTTTTGATTATTTTCTCTTTTTTATTTTTTTTTTTACACTTGTGGAATGTCTTGAACTCCTGGTGGTGGAAAAATAAATCCTGTCTCAACCTATTTTTTGTGCCTGCTACATTTTTGGTACCTCCTCCAAGAACCTTGACACTCTGCAGTGCCACACTGTGATACAGCAGAACAGAGACACACCAGGATATGCATGGCTTACATCATTACCAGGACCTGAGATCTTTAACTGTCAACACTGAAACAGAGTCACCCCAAAAATAGGAGGAGTAGGTGAAAGAAGATTGGCAGCCCAACTGCAGTAGTGAGGCAGAAGAGATTTCTTGCATTACAACAGAAGTGGCAGCCTAAATCAAAGGCTTGAGTTCTGCTTAGGGGCTGAGTTACATTTAAGGAGAACATTGGAAAACTGCCTTAGTTTTATCTGCATCATTAAATCTTTCAATTCATCATCAATTCAAGGTGCACTGCTGTTCATGGTGTAATATTTTCATTCTGGTCTTTGTTAAAACTCTACCATCAGCATTGTGAATGTGCTGTGACTTCCTGAGGGGTTTTATTTTGAAGACCTTAGAAAAGACTCTTACAAAATCTTTGACTTTATCAGAGGTAAAATGATGGTAAAAGTCAATGAGCTGGTTAGAATTTGTCTAAAAGTCAATTTAAATGTGAAACATGAGTGAAGAGAAAGAAGATCATTGGTGGATGATTCTCAGCTGTTCAGTTGTTTGAACATGTGTTGTGATAGTCTGAAGGTTTAACAGTGTGTGACTCCCTCTAGTGGATGTTGTGGAGTATTGTGTTGTCTTTGCTCCAGAGGTTTTTGTTCAGAGTTGAGGTGTTTCCTGTCACTGTGGGCTGCAGAGCACAGTAGTACACAGCAGAGTCTGTCACTGCAGCAGAAGAGATGGTCATTTTTATTTTGTTTTCTTCCACTTCAGTTTTCAGTCCAGATGTTGCATTCTTTAAAATTTTTCCTGTAGACAAGTGAGAGATGAGGAACTGTGGTGGTTTTCCTGGATACTGTCGATACCAGTAGAAATATTCAGAACCAGTTGGTTTTTTGGAGTATGTGTAGGACAGAGTAACAGAGCTGCCTTCTACACTGAACTCTTCAGCCTTGACTGGAGTCAGTTCTTCACTTTTGATGCCTGAAAGTAAAAAATATTTGTTGTTTCATCATTTAAAAACCTGAACAAACATTTCAGTTTCAGATGGTATTTGAACATTGTTTGTGCTGTATAAAGTAACATACCTGTTAGAGCAGTGACCAACAGCAGACACAGTCTATAAAAGTCTAATGACAGCATGTTGAATAAAGGTAATGTTTCTGGTTTGTATGTTGAACTCTGCTGAATATGGAAGTTCCTCTCTTCTATAGTTCAGTAACAGCTCAGCTCCTCCCTGAATCTCTCCGTCTCCTCTTAGATCTGTATTGTCACTTCTCTCTGTTCCACTTCCTCCACCTTCATCTCTGGAAATGACTGATGCTGCAGTCACCATCATATCAGTCATGTTTCACTGCTGCTCAACAATGTATTAGTTTTCACTTCAGGTTGAGACACAAGAACATTTAAACATCTGAAGAATTTTATTTCATCACAGACAAATAATTTCTTTCACTTCATGTATCTCATCTACTCTGATAGTTCAGTCAGAAAACACAGGACGTGGACAATGTGAACAAAGATCACCAGTTAAACTGGAACAGCTGTCACTGTGTTGTTAATCACCTAAAAGCAACATATGAAGAAGAAGTCAATCAATAACTTCCAGACAACACAGGTCGTATGAATTAAATCTAAAAATCAAGGTTAACCTCTGGTTACTTCTTTCATTTCATTTTGTTCATTAAACATCAAATCAAAACTGAAAATCAAGCTGTTAAATATTGTTTGGTATCAGTTTAACTTGTGTCCATGATCTCATTCTTTCAGTCACTACCAAAGATCAGGACCACAGCTGAGGGTCACAACATAGATCAACTGGTAAATCAACAGCTTTGTCTTTTGGCTCCGTTCCCTCCTTCATCACAACAGTCTGGTACAACACCTGCCTTGCTGCTGACGCTGCACTAATTCATCTGTCAGTCCTACTGTCCATGTTACCCTCACTCATGAAGAAGACCCTGAGATACTTGAACTTCTTCACTTGGTGCAGAGACTCAACCACAGCCCAAAGGAGACAATCCACCCCTTTCCAGCAGAGAACCTTGGCCTCTAAATTGGAGTCCTGGCTCAAACTTTTCCTGGGAGGCTGAGTAGTGTGATACCCTGACAGTTGGAGCATCCCCTCCATCCCCTTTCTGAAAGATGGAAACCACCACCCAGGTCTGCCAGTCCACAGGCAGTGTCCTTGACCTCCATGTAACATTAAACAGGTGTGTCAGCCAGGACAGCCCCACAATGTCCAGAGCCTCCAACACCTCTGGATGTATCTCATTCACTCTGGGCACTTTGTCACTGAGTTGCTGCTCGACTACCTCAGCAACCTCTGTTAAGGATATGGTGGAGACGACCCTGGAGTCTCAGACTCTGTTTCTTCCTCAGAGGACATGTTGACCAGGTTCAAGATCTCCTCAAAGTGGGAGTCCAACAGAAAGTCCCTCTCCATGGCCTCCTCCACCTCCTCCTACACCTAGGACTTTACTTCAGCAGCTGCAGGAAAAGGAAGAAGGGAAATAATGTAACAACAAATATACAACATTAAAGTTTCAGTTGATCATAAAAAGAACAAATGATATGTAGATTAATAAGAAAAGATCATGTGATGGTTCTGTTCATACATGAATCTTACTCAGCTGGTTGAAGGTAAAGATAATTATTTACAACATTAACATTAGTGTTTGCAAATGAAGCTTCTGAACTGTGTCCAAACTAAAAACAGACAACATGAGTCAACTGTTCAGATAAACAAGACTTTACTGAATGTAGGAAAACAGTGAGAAATATATTGAACCTGTGGACAAACATGAAATCTTTGTGTAAACGTGATCAGTGGTCATTTTATCATATGTTTTATTATTTCTGCTCTGGTCCAAACTGACAGGTTCTGTGAAACATGAGTGAAGAGAAAGAAGATCATTGGTGGATGATTCTCAGTTGTTCAGTTGTTTGAACATGTGTTGTGATAGTCTGAAGGTTTAACAGTGTGTGACTCCCTCTAGTGGATGTTGTGGAGTATTGTGTTGTCTTTGCTCCAGAGGTTTTTGTTCAGAGTTGATGTGTTTCCTGTCACTGTGGGCTGCAGAGCACAGTAGTACACAGCAGAGTCTGTCACTGCAGCAGAGGAGATGTTCAGAGGAACTGATTTGTCTTTGACCTCGGCATCAATTCTCTCCATCTGTCTTTCTCCGGGATTTTCCGTTGATGTTGAGAATCGTTGCAGCAGAAGTTTTGGGAAATTATTAACTTCTTGTTTGTACCAGAACAGAGTGGGACCTGGGTAACTGGTCTGAAAAGTACAGTTGAGTGTAACTGTGTCTCCTTCAGCAGCAGTGACATCTCCTGTTGGCTGGATCACTGTGTCTTGTCCTTTACACTCTGAGGAAGAACAGAACATGCAGAGGAAGAGATGAATGAATAAAGATGGTTGATTAAAGGAGAACAATCAGTAGGTTTAAAGAGTTACCTAGCCAGAGAGTCACACACACACACTCACACATGTAGAATAGATGTGATGTTCACTGATCATTGTCACTTTGAACCATAGAAAGTGTTTTACAAGGTAACAAATGTCAGCAGAGATGATCTGCTCTGATTTTCTGAATAATGAACATTAAATCACTGACTGTACAGCTCAGTAACATGTTCAAGTGTTTGAAGAGGAAACATGTTGTGTTTTCTATCTTACCAAAGAAAAGAGCAGCAAGAATAATCCACAGCCAATCTTCCATCTCTACAACAAGAATTAAATCAACAGGAGAAACTTGTTGATGTTCAACTTTCAGTCTGACACTTGTTCTCTTCACAGCAGCAGTTACTATTGACACAATGGTTGAACACAGTGAACAAGTAGTGCCCCTCCTACTGGATAATGTGTCGCCCTCTAGTGGAGCTACACAGCTGCTTCCAGCAGCTTGTCAGTGTGTCAGCTTGTGTTTTTCTTCACAGTTGAGGTGTTTCCTGTCACTGTGGCCTCACAGCACAGTAGTACACAGCAGAGTCTGTCACTGCAGCAGAGGAGATCTGCAGACTGACGCCATCTTTTCCTTCAGACAGTTGAGTGAACAACCTTGTTTCTGATTGTACAGAATCTGCTGGTCTTGTTATGTTGAGGCCTGAGATGTACAGGAGGAACTCTGGTGGTTTTCCAGGATGTTGTCTCCCATCTGTCTTCAGATGGGAGTTTTCCTGATTATACACAAGACTGCCTTTTACCACGGTCAAGCCTCTAGTGAAGAGACGTCATTTAGATCCTTCAATTCTTAACAAGAAAACCTTTAGAAAAGCTTGTTTTGAATCAATGACATGATTTAATTTCATCCAACAGTACCTTTGAGAACCTCCTGGTTTGACTGAACCTTAGTTCTGCCTTTGACACTGTGGACTCAATCCTGTCAGATCACCTTCACAGTCTGGTTGGCCTCTCTGGTTCTGTTTTTAACTGGTTGAACTTATCTGACTGACAGAGAAGTTTTCATTAACATTGATCAATGTTCATTTAGGAGATAAACATTGAAATGTGGTGTCCAACTCTTTTTTAACACAAGTCACCTTGGGACCCAAACGTGTACATTTTACTTATTTAATTTTTTTGATTCTCAATATATTGGTCAGTTTAAAGACTAATTGTATGAAACTTTGCCAGGATTTCCTTTTTATTATTTAAGATTTTAAGGATATTTGCACATATAACTACCCTCTTTATCTTTGTGACTAATTTGGGTCCATTGACTCCTATTATAACCACATATGTTTGATATGCTGTAGTCCTGACATATGTAAACCCACCCCTCGCCCCCAGACAGTATATGCCCTCCAAACCTAGAAAGTATGGGTTGAAGATTTGAGCTCTCAATGATGTGCAGACCTCGTATGTGTGGAGGCTCCAAGTGTAGACCGGGAGGTCTGCCTCAACACCCAGAGAGCACAACCAAGGCATGCGGGTGGCAACTCACTGATGAGCTTGAGGGCCACACCATCACCTCCAACAGTTTGCTTTACATCTTCTCATCTTGCTGAGGAGTTACAGAAGAGGAGGCTGGCCCTGGTCGGGACACTTAGGTCAAGTAAACCCGAGCTCCCCCCACAGCTGCTCATCACACACAGACAGCTGCTTTCCTCTGTTTGCATTCACTCACAACATGGTGTTTCTTATGGCCCAAAGAAGGGAAAAATGATTTTATCATGAACACAAGACTTGGGGAGCCAGAGGTCCAGGAACCTGAAACCCCAGATCATCCTGGATTACAACAGATACAAAGGGGCTGAGGACCACCTAGACCAGGTAAATGCCCCTATACATCAGTTATTTGACAATTTATTTACTGGTACTCATTATGTATGACTGTCTGATATAGCCATAGACTATTTACCTAATTTTATTCTGTATTTTTGTATTCATCACAATGATGAGAAGGATGTGTATAAATGTATTCATGTCATCTGATCATTGCTTTTTCTTTTGCAGGTTTGTAGCATCTACTACGGCTGTCGTAAAAACCCACCTATACCCAACTTCAGGCAGAGCAGAGGTCCGAATACCACTGTTGTGAGGAGGGTGCCTGGACCTCCACCACAGCCAGCGGAGGGTGGACCCTGAACACCACAGCAACCAGAACCAACAGCCACCCCTGATGCAGAGGGCTCCCACTGAGGAAACACTGGAGTTAAAAACTAAAAACTAGCTACAATGAGTAAAACTACTGCAATGTAAACTAAGTAAAATAAAATAAAATATTAAATGTTGAACTATGAGATGAAATAAATTATATAAATGAATAAATAAATGAGACATAAGGCAGAAGGTATAAAAGTATAAACCTACTTAAAAGGAAGGCTAAATAGCAAATCTAAGATAAAAATCTAAAAATAGAAAATCTAAGATATAATAAAAAAGGATTAGTGAGTTAAAAGCCAAATTAAATAGCAGAGTCTTGATTCTGCTTTTAAAAATGTCAACATCCTCTGCAGCCCTCAGCTTCTCCAGCAGATTGTTCCATAAACATGGGGCTTAATGCTGGAAGGCTGCCTCACCTGGGTTCTTGTGTTCACCACAGGAACAGTTAAGAGGCTGGTGCTGGAGGACCTCAGGGTCCACAAGGGTCCATTGGCTGTATGTCTTCAGGAGACATGGTGATGTACAGCTGTGTATCATCAGTGTAGCTGTGAAATTGATGCGATGTCTCCTGATGACATCCCTAAGTTGAATCATGCATAAATTAAAAGGGTGTTTGGCCTGAAATTGAGCCTTGGGTCACACCACATTTGATTTTATGGATCCTCAGGAGCGTGTATCCATACTTACACACTTAATCTGTTAGACAGGACTTTAATAAACAATTTAAAAACGGTGGCAGAGAGGTCAAGGTGTCTGAGTCTAAGTGAACTGGGTGATCTACTGTGTTGAAGGCTGCACTTAGATCCAGCAGCATCCAGGTCAATAGTTATTAAAAACATCACGATCCAGATTGGTCTTCTTTAGGAGGGGCCTCACCACTGATGTTTTAAAGGCAGAAGGAAAGAAACGATTTAACTTCAGTAGCATATATTTAGGTTGTTCATGTGAAATTTGATGATGTATCATTAGTTTGTTTTTCCTCCATTTCCTCTTGTTGTCTGATTTAATTGTTTCTCCACAGGTGTGTAAGCTTAGTTTTTACCTTTTTTGTTACCAGTGGAGCTGAATCAAGGCTTCTTACGTCTGGTTTTGCTGGGCCAAAGACAGTAGTGTCCATCAGCTCCTCAGCTTCATGGATCTGGTAGAGAGAGTACTCTACCTTCCAGTTGTGCAGTTTTGTCACTCAGGGAGAAACATTTGGAGCATCTGGGATGAGAGGTAAAAGGTGCCAATGAAACATAGTCTAGGTCTATTTTTCACTGGCACACTGCATTAGTGTTGCTAGGGTTAGCTTAGTTAGCTAACTCTCCTGTCAACTTATTATCTGACTTGTATCAAAGTGGATGAAAAAGGCAAAAACCTCATGACAGAGTCTGACAGCATCTCAGCTGAGTTGTTTCCTTTTGTGACTCTACAACACTTTGAATATTTTGAGGCTCTTGATACTTTGAGACATGTAGTCAGTGATCTGAGATCAGTGTAATATGTTCATTTTTGGTCTTTGCTGAAACTAGAGGTCTTAGGAAAGACTTTTACAAAAGCTTTAACTTTGTCAGAGTTAATGTGATGGTAAAAGTCAATGACTTAGATTAGATTAGAATGGATGATTCTCAGCTGATCAGTTGTTTGAACTGTGTTTGAATGTGTTGTGATAGTCTGAAGGTTTAACAGTGTGTGACTCCCTCTAGTGGATGTTGTGGAGTATTGTGTTGTCTTTGCTCCAGAGGTTTTTGTTCAGAGTTGAGGTGTTTCCTGTCACTGTGGGCTGCACAGCACAGTAGTACACAGCAGAGTCTGTCACTGCAGCAGAGGAGATGTTCAGATTCATTTGTTTTCTATCGTCACTCACTTTAAAAGACAGTCCAGGGATTGTGTTTTTAATTTCTTCTCCAGTTCCAAAATGAGAGATGAGGAACTCTGGTGGTTTTCCTGGATATTGTCGATACCAGAAGAAATAATCACTTCCAGTAGCTGATGTGGAGTATGTGTAGGACAGAGTAACAGAGCTGCCTTCTACACTGAACTCCTCGGGCTTGACTGGAGTCAGTTCTCCACAGCTGACACCTAAAGAAACAGATAAATGTTGTTAAAGACGATGTTAAAGTGTGATTGTCTGTTCCAGTGGTTTGTAGCAAACAGATCCTCTAAAGACATTTATTATTCCTGCTTTAACCTACCTTTTAGTATGATGAGAAACAAAGGAAACATTCCACAGTAATGCAGTGAGAGCATCTTCCAGACAGTATGTGTGTTATGTATGGTTTAGATATTGATGCATCTGACAGTGGGAGTTGTTTTCTGTTCTGCTCTTTGACAGTGTTGCTCCTCCCTCAACCTCTTCCTCCTCTCATGTCAAGGCAAGTTTACTTATAAAACACATTAAACACAGAGGTAATACAGAGTGTTTCACTTAAAAATAGATCAAAAGTAATTATACAGGAAAATGGAACATTAAATGTGTAAATGTGACAAAAGTCAAAGTGTGTTTAATAGTTCATTGAAGCATTTCTTCAATGTTTCAAGGGTTTCTTTAAGGCCTCAGACAGTCTCATCGATTATCCTGGACGATGATAGATAGGAGATTATAATGCACATATAGGAAATGGTGACAATACTGTTGTGATGCAGGGAAATCAAGATCATGTTGCAGGAGAAAGGTATAATGCAGGAATGTGAGAGGCTGATGAAACTGCTGTGATACAGGAGAACTGAGAAACATCACCACCAGGACATATATGGCTTATAACATTTCAAGATTTGAGAGATCTTGAGTTGTCAACATTGAAATGGAGTTAGCATGAAAATAGGAGGAGAAGGTGGAAGAAGGTTGGCAGCCCAACTGCAGTAGTGAGGCAGAGGAGATTTTCTGCATCACAGCAGAAGTGTCAGCCTCTGTCCTAAACCAATGGTCTGAGTACTACCTACGGGATAAGTTGCATTTAAGGACGACATTTAAAATGATGATAAACCAAGAATTTGACATGGGGTTTTTCCAAGGAGCAAGAAAAGAGATGATGGAGGAATGGTGAAAGATCTGAGGCAGATTTAAAAGGACCAAAGGAAAATCAATGCAGACAAACAATGGTACAAGCCACTTGCCATTGGGTGTTTAATGAGTAAACTGTAGTGACTAGGGTAGAAGACAGGTCACCCAATAAGATATCTCTATCTGGATCAAATTAGATGGGAATCAATTCCTGAACTTTGGGAAACCAGTAACAGCTAGATAAAAAAAGATAGACTTTTTTCTTAAAAGCTCCTCTCTCATGTGGTGTCCATCAGGGCCCCTTACTGTTCTCATTTGCTTCTTCTGGGTTAATTTTTTTTTTTAAATATGACATCTCATTTCACTGCTATGCAGATGACACACAGGTGTACCTCCCACTGCAGCACGATGCTTGGACTCCTATGAAGTCATCATTGGACTGCCTACAAGATGTTAAGGCATGGATGGCTCTAAACCTTCTCAATCTGAACAGAGAACTATCTGTGATATTCTGTGTAGGGTCACCATCACATAATGAAAGATTAGATCTTAGTCATCTACCTTTTTTGTGAAAAATCCTTTAAAATAACTGTATCTCATATGACTTGGTGATAAAATAACCTTCAGATTCCACATACTTATGAGAATGTCTTGACTTCTTACACATTATATCATTTAATATAATCCACAATATTTTACTATTATTTGTAGAGCTGCCAATTCTTTCTTTAAAATTCTACTTCTTCTTGATGCTGTTTAACTTAGTAGCCTGGTTTCTTAATTTGCAGTAGCATATTCTGTCAGTGGTGTCCCTGATTTTTATTCAACTGCTTTGGTTTTGTCTCTTTACAACATTAAAGCTTTTAATTCATCATTAATCCAAGGTGAACTGCTGTCGTTGGTGAAACATGTTAATTCTGGTCTTTACTTAAACTCTACCAGCAACTTTCTGAATGTGCTGTGACTTCCTGAGGGGTTTTATTTTGAAGGCCTTAGAAAAGACTCTTACAAAATCTTTAGTGATGGTAAAACTCAATAACCTGGTTAGAACTTGTCTAAAAGTCAATTAAGATATGAAACATGAGTGAAGAGAAAGAAGATCATTGGTGGATGATTCTCAGCTGTTCAGTTGTTTGAACATGTGTTGTGATAGTCTGAAGGTTTAACAGTGTGTGACTCCCTCTAGTGGATGTTGTGGAGTATTGTGTTGTCTTTGCTCCAGAGGTTTTTGTTCAGAGTTGAGGTGTTTCCTGTCACTGTGGGCTGCAGAGCACAGTAGTACACAGCAGAGTCAGACAGCTGAAGCTTCTGGATCTTCAGAGGAACTGATTTCAATTTAGAATTCAAAGTAGATGAAAATCTCTTCTTGAACTCGTCTACTGTGTTTCCTTTGTCTAATGTAACGCGGTTCAGGATGAATTTGGGGCTGTTGTTTCCTTCTTGTTTGTACCAGAACAGATGTTGACTTGTGCCACTGGTCTGAAAAGTACAGTTGAGTGTAACTGTGTCTCCTTCAGCAGCAGTGACATCTCCTGTTGGCTGGATCACTGTGTCTTGTCCTTTACACTCTGAGGAAGAACAGAACATGCAGAGGAAGAGATGAATGAAAAAAGATGGTTGATTAAAGGAGAACAATCAGTAGGTTTAAAGAGTTACCTAGCCAGAGAGTCACACACACACACACACACACACACACACACACACACACGTAGAATAGATGTGATAATGTTGTTAAAGACGATGTTAAAGTGTGATTGTCTGTTCCAGTGGTTTGTAGCAAACAGATCCTCTAAAGACATTTATTATTCCTGCTTTAACCTACCTTTTAGTATGATGAGAAACAAAGGAAACATTCCACAGTAATGCAGTGAGAGCATCTTCCAGACAGTATGTGTGTTATGTATGGTTTAGATATTGATGCATCTGACAGTGGGAGTTGTTTTCTGTTCTGCTCTTTGACAGTGTTGCTCCTCCCTCAACCTCTTCCTCCTCTCATGTCACTGGATGTTAGAACAACAAAACCACATCTCCAGCTTCAAGTCTAAAAAGTTGAACCTCTGTTATTCTGCTGAGTTTCTGTCTCTTTGTTTTGTTTCTGAATCATAGTTGAACATCGTGATCCAGTCATGATAAATCTGATCAAATATGGTGTCAGAAGCCACATGGCAGCATTAGAAATAATATCCACATCATTCACAATCAGTCAAATTCCTGAACTATTGGACCAGTTGGTTTCATATGTTCTACACATGTTGTTCTACAGGTGTTTTCACTTCAACTGTCCTGTCTAGTTTATCTTGTTAAATGAACTTTATTTAGAAAAAGTCTTTCTCACTAAATGTTGTTAGTGCCTCATCATCACATCAACTTTAAAACCGTTGTTGTGATGAGACAGAGTTTCCAAAGCTGCTCTCAGCGTCTTTAACCTGTGTTTTCCTTTAGACAGTGTCACCTCATCTTTCATGTCATTGTCACTGTCCATTCAGCTGAAAAGTCTCCTGTTGGCTCTTTTACCTGAAGTAATAAAGGTTCTTCAACATAATAATAGAATGAAAAGACTTTTCATTCATCCATTTTCAGCTGGTTTTCCTCAGTCTGGTCTTGGTGGTGGCTACTGCTGCTGTTCATCTTCACTGGTGTAATGATTCAATTTACCTGTAGTGACCATTTTGTCCAAGATCCTTGATGAAAGATGTGTAGTCTCAGTTGGATTAGTACACACACTCCTTTGTTCCATTGCAAAAATAATTTATTATATTCATTTGTCAAAAAAGATGATCCAAAAGTTGTTGTAAATTAGTACAAAAACTTAAACTTAACGAAAAAAATCTAATTCAGCACAAAAACAAAGAAGTATGGTCAAAAACAGTGCTTCTCACCGCGACCACATTTCCAACCCCCAAACAAAGAAAAGCTGCCCTGTCATATCTGTTGGACCCCATTTACGTCACATGGTAAATAACAAACATAATGCAAAATGCGTAACCAAAAATAATACAAATAAATTACATAGAAGAATCAGAAATACCTTTCTAAGATCAAACCATATTCTACAGGCAAAAATATTAATTTCATACAAAATAGGAAATGGCTATAACATTCCGGCCCCTAATTTTTTGTCACAAAAATTACAAATCATACACAAATAGCCATTATAGATTCCAGTAATTTAAAGCCTTTTCAAGTGTACATGACAGTCCATTCAAATGTAGATGGGTATAATTGCATATGAACGCATGAATATCAAAGTCCATAAAAATATATAATTGATCAAAAAAGGCAGTTGCAAAAATCGAAATGTCTTCCAACAAAGATGTCCTTTGGATCCAACCTTTTTGGACGACCCCTTTTAGATAATCATCACCATCGTTATCACAGATACCCCTATTGTTCTTTTGCACTCACTGTGCATCTTATCATTTACATTTCCCATTGTACACTAGAAACCAACTTATGCAATTATCTCAATTATCAATCTTTCTTTCATAAACAAGGCTCTAAAAAGAGGGCTACATATCAAGTTTAACAACTAAGGATTATTCAAACCTATTCAGCCTCAAGTAGGAGGCATAACTTTGTAATAGGCCTTTCCAATTCACTGGTTTGTGTCTTAACTCGTACTTTATGCAAACCCTTTTGCATCTTTCACTGTGTGTCTATGATGCGTCCTAACGGCCATGAGTTTTGGGGGCTGATTCTTCAATCAGAAGGACAAGATCTCCTACAGAGAAGCTTCTATGGGGCCTGCTCCATTTTTTGGCGCTGCTGCATTGTGGGAGGTATTATTTTTGACCACCTTTTCCAGAAAAGGTCACTTATGTATTGCACTTGTTTCCAATGCCTTTTTCCATAAGTTGCATGTTTATCAAACAGACCAGGAGGCATGATGGGCTTTCCCTTTAATAATAAAAGGTGATTCGGTGTTAATGCCTCAAGATCGTTTGGGTCATCACTGGATGGTGTTATCAGTCTGTCATTTAGCACAACATCTACCTCACAGAATATTGTACTGAGGGCCTCATCGTCAACTGTTTGCTGCTTGATGACAGAGCAGAGAACCCTTTTGATTTGTTGCACTAGACGTTCCCAGATGCCACCGTGGTGGGCTCCGTGAGGTGGGTTAAAGATCCATTTGATTCCATCCTGTCTGAGAGTGCTCTGGATTTGGTTTTGGTTCAGGTTTGCAGTGATTGTTTAAGTTCACGATTTGCACTGATGAAATTTGTTCTGTTATCTGATCTTATTTCTTTAACTTGTCCCTGATGACAGACAAACCGTCTTATGGCGTTGATGCAGAAATCTGTGTCAAGAGTATGAGCCACTTCAAGATGGACTGCACGACATGTTAAGCATGTGAATATGACGCCATATCTCTTAACGGTATTCCTGCCTCTTTAAACCTCAATAGGTCCAAAGTAGTCCATTCCAACCACAGTGAATGGAGGGAGGTCTGTTGTAAGTCTGTCAGGTGGAAGATCAGACATCTTCTGCTCTCCAGGCCTTTGATGCAAGCGACGACATGTCATGCAACATTTAATGATCTTTCTTGCCAGTGCACTGGCATGAGGAATCCAAAACCGCCGAGGGAGAGTGAAGAGCATGTGATTTCTACCACAATGTCCAACCTTTTCATGCACATAGCGGAGAAATAGCTCAGAGATGTTGCTACTCTTGGAATGAAAATGGAACATTAAATGTTTAAATGCAACAAAAGTCAAAGTGTGTTTAATAGTTAATTGAAGCATTTCTTCAATGTTTCAAGGGTTTCTTTAAGGCCTCAGATGGTCTCATTGATTATCCTAGACAATGATAGATAGGAGATCAAAATGCACATATAGGAAATGGTGACAATACTGTTGTGATGCAGAGAAATCAAGATAATGTTGCAGGAGAAAGGTATAATGCAGGAATGTGGGAGGCTGACGAAACTGCTGTGATACTGCTGTGGGCAGATATTCTGTGTAGGGTCACCATCACATAATGAAAGATTAGATCTTAGTCATCTACCTTTTTTGTGAAAAATCCTTTAAAATAACTGTCTATCTCATATGACTTGGTGATAAAATAACCTTCAGATTCCACATACTTATGAGAATGTCTTGACTTCTTACACATTATATCATTTAATATAATCCACAATATTTTACTATCATTTGTGGAGCTGCCAATTCTTTCTTTAAAATTCTACTTCTTCTTGATGCTGTTTAACTTAGTAGCCTGGTTTCTTAATTTGCAGTAGCATATTCTGTCAGTGGTGTCCCTGATTTTTATTCAACTGCTTTGGTTTTGTCTCTTTACAACATTAAAGCTTTTAATTCATCGTCAATCCAAGATGAACTGCTGTTGTTGGTGTAACATGTTAATTCTGGTCTTTACTTAAACTCTACCAGCAGCTTTCTGAATGTGCTGTGACTTCCTGAGGGGTTTTATTTTGAAGACCTTAGAAAAGACTCTTACAAAATCTTTAGTGACAGTAAAACTCAATGACCTGGTTAGAATTTGTCTAAAAGTCAATTTAAATGTGAAACATGAGTGAAGAGAAAGAAGATCATTGGTGGATGATTCTCAGCTGTTCAGTTGTTTGAACATGTGTTGTGATAGTCTGAAGGTTTAACAGTGTGTGACTCCCTCTAGTGGATGTTGTGGAGTATTGTGTTGTCTTTGCTCCAGAGGTTTTTGTTCAGAGTTGAGGTGTTTCCTGTCACTGTGGGCTGCAGAGCACAGTAGTACACAGCAGAGTCAGACAGCTGAAGCTTCTGGATCTTCAGAGGAACTGAGTTGTCGTTGACCGTAGCATTAAATCTGTCTTGGAACCCTGGATCATTCACGTTTCCATAACTACCTCGTCGTAAAACATACTTGGGAAAATCATTAACTTCTTGTTTGTACCAGAACAGAGTGGGACTTGTGTCACTGGTCTTAAAAGTACAGTTGAGTGTAACTGTGTCTCCTTCAGCAGCAGTGACATCTCCTGTTGGCTGGATCACTGTGTCTTGTCCTTTACACTCTGAGGAAGAACAGAACATGCAGAGGAAGAGATGAATGAATAAAGATGGTTGATTAAAGGAGAACAATCAGTAGGTTTAAAGAGTTACCTAGCCAGAGAGTCACACACACACACACGTAGAATAGATGTGATAATGTTGTTAAAGATGATGTTAAAGTGTGATTGTCTGTTCCAGTGGTTTGTAGCAAACAGATCCTCTAAAGACATTTATTATTCCTGCTTTAACCTACCTTTTAGTATGATGAGAAACAAAGGAAACATTCCACAGTAATGCAGTGAGAGCATCTTCCAGACAGTATGTGTGTTATGTATGGTTTAGATATTGATGCATCTGACAGTGGGAGTTGTTTTCTGTTCTGCTCTTTGACAGTGTTGCTCCTCCCTCAACCTCTTCCTCCTCTCATGTCACTGGATGTTAGAACAACAAAACCACATCTCAACTATAATAACTTCATCCTCAAAAGTAACAGTAGAACAGAGGCAGGCTACACAGAGGAATGATGGAGGTCAGGTGCTGGCGAATCCTGTCTTTGAAGTATCACCCAAAAAAGACTGTTCCGCGATCTACGTCTGTGAAAACTGAATTGAACTGGAGGAGTGAACAACTTTGATGCATGAAAATAGAGATGAAGATGCAGAAGAGTTCTCAGACGCAGGAGGATGAAGATGAAGATGTGAAGCTGACAATCTGACTTTGATGCAGGAAATAGAGATGAAGGAGAGATGCTGTAGACCATGAACAGGACCGGTGACGACTGACAACTGATTCTCAATTGGCTGAATGTGGTTTTAGCTTGAAATGCTTGAGTGAATGCTGCGAGTCAGGAATGGCTGATGCTTGTGTAAACGCTATGGGCTCATTATGGCTCATGTTGCCTGAAAGTGATTCCTATTTGTCATTGGTGTACATAACACACCACCCGACTTCTCAACCTGCACCTTGACTTCTACCTCTGACCTCTGCATTGAACCTTTGCATTTAACTCATCACACATGTAAACAGAGGGCAGCCATACCATGACCAGGGAGCAGAATCCTTCCAGACATAAGTCTACTTCCTTATCCTTGGCCACCACTGCCTGGTTAGTGTTAGGAATGCTAAGAGCATACTATGGCTAGTAATGCATGAATGAGGAGCCTGTTATTGCTAACGCTTGCATCTTGCATGAATGCAAAGAGCCAGCTATTCCTGCACCAATACTAGAAGCTAGCTATGGCTGATGCTGCACGAATGCTATGAGCCATCTGGCTGACGCTAGCATGAATAGCAGAGGAATGGAACAGGGAGGCAGAAATACATCTATCCATCCATTCTCTACCCCTTTATCTCGCACTAGGGGTCGGGGGGGACTGGAGCCTATCCCAGGTGCTTAGGGGCGAAGGCAGGATGCACTCCAGGACCCAGGTTTCCTAGCAACCATTGCTAACATGCAAACAATGACAAATGCAAAACAATCACAAAGTGCGGCTCAGGTCATGTGAGGTTGATCGTGTTGCAGTGTTCAATCATAAACAAATCGTGTAGGGAAATGATTCACAAAGGTTCACTGCAGTCATTTTCATATGGAAATGAACAGTCTCTTTTTCCTTCCATGAGTTTCTTTATTTTCATATGAAAATGAATTTGTTGGCGTCTCAAAGAACAGAGACGACAAATGTTCCAGCGTTATGAGACACTGATTTTAAAATGAAGCAAAGAAAACTGTTGAGTCAGCAGCAATCACACAATTATTGAAACATGTCACTTTCCACATCATGTGACCATCAACCAGTCGTTGTTTCTGTGTTTGATATCACCACCGTGACATACGTCTTATTCCTGGTTTGTATATTCAAATGTGAGCCTGTAGACTCAGCAGCTCTAGACTGGTTGTCTCAGTGTGTCAGTAGATGTTGATCTGTACGTCTGAGTGATAAGACTTGATTCTGCTGCAGCTGCTGTGAATATCAACAATTCTCCCAACACTCTCCAGCTGGATTAAACCTGTGAGTATACTGTTTTAAACCACCTGAAGTCCATTAGTTACTTAATTGTTGGATCAATGTGCTTTGACAATAAAACAGGAATTCTGGACACTATAAAGAAATGTGTCAGCTGGATGGATGGAGAACCTTTTTACTGCAGTTAATATGTGTTTCTTTTCTGTTTTGTAGTCAATTCACACATGGATCTCACAGTGATTGTGTTCTTCATCCATTTTGGTAAGAGTCAAGGCTAAAATGTCCTTTTTGTCTTTGGTGTTTATGTGTTTGAGCCGTTCTTTAAAATCATGTTACTGCTGCTGACAGTTTTTCACAGTTTTCTCTAGTGTTTTATATTGTCAAGTCTTCTCCAGCATTCAGACAGACATTATGTTCCACTTTTTCACTACAGCATGAAAATCAACTGGTGGAAACTTTAAACTGCTTCATCCAAAGTTTCATCCATTTATTTATTAGACGTTATTGTGGATGTTTACAGGGACAGAGAATAATTTAAAGTAGTTACACCAGAGTGAACTAGCAGCTAATTTACATCTGTTTTCCATGGGCTTGTTGACAGACAGAGAAGAACAGCACAGAGCAACAAATACATGACATAAAACAATAGAGTACATCAACATCCATCAGTGTGAGGTTGAACTCAGCCTGATAAATACAATAAACACAAGACGATCATTGGTGGTGACACATTTGTTCAGACTTTAGCTTGAAGCTGCTTTTAAAAACTGCAGAGGTTCCTGAGTTTCTAATGTTTGTGGGATGAAGTTTCACTCACCCACTACTTTTGACCAGAGGACGGGCTGAGAGATTATCAATCATTTTAAACATCAGGTATCCAGAGGAAAGTAACAAAGTACTTCAGGACTTTTAAGGTGTGTTTCTAGAGAGAGGCCTGACTGTAGTCACACCTCCTGTCACCAAGTTGTTCTGCAGTGAGACCAATGTGGAAATATCATCCATCCACGTCACTGGACCATGAATAATACTTATATAATAATACTTCATACTGGTTCCAAACCAGTGACTGATTAACATCCTTCTTTATATTTGTTATATTCACGTTGAATCAGTCTCTGTCCATCTGTCCACCATTTTATTTAAGTGGCTGAGTTGAAGTAAATTCACTGTGAAGAGTTTGAAGTATGTGGCGTCTTCAATGATCCTCATTGTACAACAACCATGTAGTGTCTAGTTTCATACAAACATTACAGTCATGCAGCTCCAACCCTGTGAGTCATGACATTCAAAAGACAATAGTCAAGGTTACATCCAAATATAATGTAAATGTAGCAGCACAGACCTGGAGTCAGTGATCATGTCACTACAGAGTTCACTATAAAGACACAGGTTATGGACCATTGTCCATTTTACAGTTAAACATGTGGCATCAGAATAAAATCAACTCAGTCACTTAAGTACTTTAGTATGAATATTTCTAACAACAATACAATAACCACACTGTGTTTTAGAGACACAAACATCACAGTTATGTAACCTCAACCTTGTGAGTGATGACGCACAAAAGACTGAAGTCAAATTGAAAGACTCGTCCAAATGTGATGCAAACGTTAATCAAATGTCTGAAAATCCATTGAAGAAAATGTAAATTACTGTTGCTTCCATCCACTATGATGATGTAAATATGAGGAGTTGGACAATAGTTAGTTGCACTAATTCTCCAGTCAGGTTCCATTAATGCACTGAAGAATAAGACCAGATGACGTCATTGAAAGAGAACCAGTCAAATGTTTATCTCATGTTTGTTCTCTTCACTGATTCCTAAGTCGTGAAAGTGTTCATGTGTGTGTTTCATGAACAGTGTAACATTATTGTTTTCACCAAGTCTGTTTCCACTGGAATAAGCTGCTTATTTGAATTTTTTACTTTAAGAAAAAATAAAAAGTGAACCGAGAGACGTCCACACAAGCCCCCACCTTTAAACCCCCCTAACATATGATGAAAAGAAAATAAACCTGTCAATAACACCAGAGTAGCCAGTGATAGCAGCCAGACATGCTGCACCACTTCTGTTGTTTTTTGTGCTGCTCACAACAACATGGCGGTGGTCCTTGTCATCTTCAAACCAGGATCCACTACTGTGGTTTCAGGCTGTTTATCTTTTACTTCTACTTGTCCATTCAGTGTCAGCATGTTTGTTTGGTTTTGAAATATTATTTTTGTGATGTTTAATCATCTGTGAAGCACTTTGAACTACATGAAAGGTTCATGTTCACATTATAATAAACATACTCTAGTCTCTAGATAAATATGTTTCTATCATCTTCCCTCAGGATCTGGCCTCATTTCCTGTTTTCATCTCCTTCATGAGTACCATTTTGTCAACGTGCCAATGACCTGGACCGATGCTCAGCGTTACTGCAGAGAGAAACACAGCGACCTGGCGACCTTTGAAAACATGGCTGACATCAGCAGGTTAAACAGACCTGATGGCAGCACCTCACCAGCATGGATCGGCCTGAGTGACGACCCACAATCCTGGAAGGTCACTATGGGCAGTGACTCCAATTCCTGGAGATGGTCAGCAACTGGTGAAACAACCACGACTGGTTACAGCAGCTGGGGTTCAGGCCAACCAGAGAATCGTGCTGCAAATCAGTTCTGTGGGATGATGCGTCCTGATGAGCTGTGGTACGATTGGGATTGTTCAGCAGCAAGATACTTTGTTTGTTATGATGGTAAGAAAAGTTTTTCTTTAATGTGTTTATTTCACTCACTCAGCAGGTTCCATCTTATCTTCCAGATAATAAAGTCACCTTGTGATAATAACGACTACACAATTCAACATGTAACAGTTTGTTACTAATGTGTTAATGTTACAGTGCTCTGTATTTAGACATAACCTGTGTGATCCTCTCTGATCCAAAGCAGCATGAACTTTGTTTTCAGATGTGTTTTGTGTGGTGTTGTACCTACACTGATTTGAATTAGTGTTGAAATGAATCAATTTTAGATGAACTTTGATGAACAATGAGGAAAAACTATAGAACTCTAAAGACAAAGACAATGATTCTCATTGAAATATGATCCAACCTCCTTCATGATTAATCACACCTCCTCATCTCTGCAACATGTTCACAAAAGTCAGTAACAAATAATAGTCAATAACTTGGATTTTATTCTGTTGTAAAGAAAATCCACCAGGCCAGAGGACATATACTCTCGGTCCTCTGAAGCAGACTTGGGTTGGTGCCCAGACTTACTGCAGAATTCACCACAAAGACCTAGCTACGATCGAAGATGATCAGCAACAGACAAACACCTTCTCAGTGACTTCAGGATACAGTGTGTGGTTTGGTTTATACCGAGTACCATGGAGGTGGTCCAACAGCAACAGCAGCTCCTTCAGAAACTGGGCAAGTGGACAACCAGATAACTATGGTGGTAACGAGCACTGTGTGGCTGAGAATCCAGACCACTCCTGGTACGACTGCAGCTGTGACATTAAATTTCCCTTCTGGTGTCAAGGTGAAAAAATATTCAGATCTTATAAATACTTTTCTGATGTTTTCTCACAGTGGGATAATATTTCCCTCTTTGTTTTGTTGACATGTTTGTTGGACTGTTCAGGTCCTCAAAGGAAGATGACTGTGGTGAAGATGAAGATTCGGACGTCTGCTAATCTTTCAAATCCAGCTACCAATGAACAGATCCTACAACAGGTGAAACTTCCTCTAGTGTTTTCTCTCTCTCACTTCTTTAAGAGAAACTAGACTGGGAAGACTTTTGTTACTCAGTGTAAAAGTTTTTCATAGTTTTCAAAATAAAAGCGAGTGTGACAGTTTAGATGAAGGGGCAGGGCTAAGGGCTAAGGCCACATAGTCCTCCAATTGAAACTATTCCAGGACCACAATTCAAACCAAGGGGGATGAAAACTTTCCCAGCATGCACCAGGACAAGGATGCAGTTGTCAAAAATATTAGCATTTTAATTAATAAACTAATGAATACATTTAACTTATTCAGCTAACTTATCGCTGACTGCTAATCAGTAACATCTGTTAACGTTAGCTAGCAACCGCTAGTTGTCATTCATAGTCATTGTTTTCCTAATTTAAACGAATCGGTTTTCAGTTTTTAATCAATCACCAGCTCAATCAGCACAAACGAGTCTGTAGACAAAGTCTTGGTTTGTTGTCATTCGGTTGTCATGGAGACTTGCTGCATCGTCTTATGTAGCAACTAGCAACGACTTTTGATGATGTGTAAAGGTAAAGTAGCGATGTCTCGTTTCCAGGGGAATGTTTTCACTGTTTTCATGGAGGATTCATCCTCCACTTTCAAGGGGTGAGTGGAAGGAGAGGGGGTAAAAAAGAGAAATGGGATTGGTTCTAAGTATAACCCCGGACACACTGAATGCAGAACGCTTGCGTTGTGTCTCCGATCGCGGTCTGGCAGCCAGCATCATGAAATCTCACAGATTCACGTCCAGCGTGCAACAAAAATAGAAGGTTTGTAGATCAGCTGCCGCAGCCGGTGGAGGCACTACCATTGACTATAATGGAAACCAAATGGAAAATCAGATCTGCCACCCGATTGCAGACACAACACAAGTGACTGGCATTCAGTGTAAATTGGGGATATGAAAAGGCAGCATGAGCAGGAAAGAGCCTTCTGGCTGGCTTGCTGACTCTGCCTTACGCTGTCTTCAGTCCCCAGCACAGCCTGATTGTGTCCCCCAAACGCCCAAGGTCAATTACAAAATCAAACATCACATGCAACAATAATCAAAGAAATAAAACCACATATCTAAGATATAATCCAAACCAATTCAAGAACTCAAACAAAACTTGACTAGGGCATAGGGTGGCTACGATTGACTGGCTGAGCCCCAATTTACACTGAATGCAGATCACTTGTGTTGCATCTGTGATCCAGTGGCAGATCTGATAGGATTCCATTATAGTCAGTGGCTGTGTTTCCACCGGCTGTGGCACGGCTGCATCCCTCATCCGGAGCCCAGCCAAGCTGATCCACAAGCCTTCTAGTTTTTGCTGCACACTGGACCATGGACTAGCAATCTGTCCAGAAGATCATGCGGGGCAGAAAGTCGTGCACAAAATCAAAATAAAACATTTGGTTAACTTTCAAAATAAAATAAACCATGTTCATGGCAGATCAGATTTACCTGCAATAAACTTGAAAAAATGAAAACGTCATAATGGGTGGAGGCAGGCCTGAAGTCAAAGTTTTTCATCATTATTTCATCCCGGTGACACTCTATCAAAATACACCCTGTTACATTGTGCGACTGTACGTGAATTCACAAGCTCTCATGATGCCGGCTGCCGCACCGCAAACTTGTCTGGTGGGTACTGACGGATGGCGGATCGGAGACGCAATGCAAGCGTTTGGCATTCAGTGTAAATCTGGGGTTCCCCCAAATTTACACCGAATGCAGATCGCTTGCATTGCGTCTGTGATCCGGCGGCGGATCTGATAGGTCTCCATTATAGTCAATGGGTGTGTTTCCACCGGCTGTGGCACAGCTACGCATGGCTGTGTCTCTGATCCAGCGTGCCAGAGCCCAGCACAGCCGCCTTCTAATTTTGCCGGCTGCCTGACAGCAAATGCATCTGGTGGGTATTGACAGACGGCGGATCGGAGACACAACACAAGCGTTCCGTGGGGTGAGTCTTCCTGGACAACAGGTGTTGCGTGTTGCAGAGAGAGGTACTTATCTGGATGGGGAGGTGAAGTGCACCTCACCACCCCCCGAATCCAACAGCACCTTCCTCTCTCTCGTCTTGGTCCTCGGCCTGACGCTCTCCAAGCTTCACCGTGCTTAACCACCGCCCCTTTATGATTTATACTTTTTATAGTTAAGTGAACAATACACACACAAGTTAAGACATTTCTTGTGTTTAACTGCTCTTATTTTAAAAGATGCTCAAAGCACAATTGTCATTTATTCCTTTGTAGCTAACACAGAAGCTAAGAGATGCAGGAATAACTGATGCCGAACTAAGGTGGAAGACTCCACCCAGGAAACTGGAGGAAGAGGAAGATGATACAAAGGAAACCTGCGTGGCTCCTTGATTCATGGAGTTTGTTTCATTTATCAAACACAGTAGACAGAATGCTGTTATTAACTAGTCTGTAGAAAACATCTCATGTAACCAATGAAAAGATCAGCTCTGAATAATATAGTTGGTGTGGAAACTTTAAAATGTAGACACAAGTCTGGTGTATTGATGTAGTACTCAAGTGTGGGAATAAATAACTGGGATGACATTAGAGAAAAGGTAGAGAGCTAATTGTCCAAGTGGAGATGTCAGAGTCCACAGTGGAGAACACTTTACAGACCTCTGAGGAGGTGAACTGGTGACCTGCAGTGGACCGTCCTTCTTAAATGATCGCGACTGGTTGTAGTTTGATGGTGTTTTTTAGTTTTAAATTGAGGGTTTTAATCTTTTTGATGTTGTATTCTCTGCTCCCTCTTTAATCACAGGGTTAGATTCAAGTCAAATGTCAAAAGTGACAAAACCTAAATGTCTTAGTGGGAGAAGCTAAATCAGTAATTTAGCTGACAGACTGGGCCCATGTGTTGTTGTTCTTCTGTTTGTAGCTTTATGTAAATGTGTAAGGTCATGTAATACAATATTGAATAAAAGAATAAAAGGTCCAGTCTGAGCCTGGTGAGGTGTTTACTTCCTGTCAGCTGACAAACCTTCGTCATGGTCTTCAGGGTCGTTAATGTCTCGTCTGCCTCCGACTCTGTGATCAGCTCCGGTTCCAGCAGGTGGCGATCACATTCATTCAGACAGAAAAGGATTTATCAGTTGAAACAACAGGAAAGATATGAATGACTCCACTTCTGTTCAACTCCTGAGTTTTAAGAACGACCTTTGAACTTATTGTCCACCTGTGTGTCATCCTCCTCTAATGAAAACACTATTAATTAATAATTATTGTTAACTTAGATACTTTATTCATCCCAAAGGGAAATTCATTAACTTGAGCTTTATACTTTTTACACCAGGTCATCACTGAAATAAAGCTCCTGTTAAACCACTGATAAAAAAGAGATAATCAATAATGTTGTAGGTAAAAGGGGGAGAGAAAACGACCCCTACAGGACAGATAAATACCATGATATTCCAGTGTATTTTGAATATTTTTCTATCTAAAATGTTCTTACTACTCATTCTATTGTTATCATTATCAACATTAGCTGTTTATTCCAAACTTCTTTTTTATTAAAAGTGGTACTGGTAGTATTATTTATTACATTTACTGTTGATTTAAAAACTAAAAAAAAAAAAAAAACATAAAAAATAATTGAAAATTTGAATGTATCAAAAATATTTTTAAAAGTGAAGATTTTTTAGAAATATATAAAGATGATGACACCCCTCCAACAACCTCCACCTTGCCGTGGTGGAGGGTTTGTGTTCTCTAGTGACCCTAGGAGCTGTGTTGTTGAGGACTTTAGCCCCTGGTAGGGTTTAAGAGCAGTTCATACACCTCTAATGATGAAGACAGCAATAAAACAGAGTAAACAGAGGGTCACCAGGGCCCCACCCTGGAGCCAGACCTGGGAAGGAGGCCCATTGGCAAGCGTCTGGTAGCTGGGTCTTCATGGAGCCGAGCCAGGCAAAGACCAAAAAAAAAACATGGGTCTGTAGCCCGGTGGACCGGTGTGGACTGGGTGGCAGTTGAAGGTGGTGGCCTTGGTGGTCTGATACCGGCTGGAGAAGCTGACTTGTACAAGTTGTGTAGGTCTCAGAGAGCGCTCAGACACAAGTCTTAGCTAAATTAATCCAATACGTATTTCCATTTTAATAATAATCGCTGTCATCGATGTAAGAGAGATTTACAGACCTTTTGAGCTTTTGTTTTTACGTTTTATGTTTTTCATCAACCAACAAATCACCAAGCTAGCAAATCGGTTAGCTAACCTGACACAACATGGCTTCACTTACCTCACCCTCGGGCTGCAAGACCTGTCTTTGCCTTAATGTGAAGATCGACGATCTTGTCCCACTATCTCAGTGGAACTTGTCCTGTGTGTCGTCATCATTGTAAATGTCAACTGACATGTTTCCTGTTTTACAGCTGCTGCACATTCACTTTGTTCCCAAACTGATAACAGGTGCTGATTGTTGTGAAGCTGCTACAGCTCCTTTAATATCTCTGATCAGACAGATCAGACATGAACTGACACTGAACATTTCAACTTCATGTGACTTCTGGTCTTTTCAGTGATTTTCTTTGAATGTAAACTAACGTCTTCATGACTACTGCTCCAGTACAAAGATGGTGGAGCTGAATCAGTTGATCTTTTACTGTGTTTGTGGTGTAGCTCTACATGTTGCTGAGGATGGTGAACAACAGAAGCAGCTCATTGTGGCCTAATGAGCCACAGTGACTGAAGAGGATCAAGTGACTAAGTCAGTGTGTTTCTTTGTTTTCATGGAGTCTTGTGTGTGAATCATCATCCAGTTGGTTTGTCATTGATGTGGATCAGCTGCTCATGTGAATCCTGTGCAGCGCCCTCTTCAGGTCACCCACATGTTCTCAGTCAGATTCAGGTCTGGGATCTGGCTGGGCCATTGTAAAACTTTAATCATCTTCTGGTGAAGCCGTTCTTATGTTGATGTGGATGTATATGCTCTGGCACGTTGTGATGGTGGAAGGTGAAATTCCTCTTTATCTTCATCTTTCTAGCAGGCGTCTGAAGTGTTTGGACTAAAATCAACTGGTATTGAACCTTTACTGATACTGAACTGATACTACCACCACCAGTTTCAACAGTTCAGCTTCATATGCCCCCTTTTCCTCAGCTGGTACGACTCTTTCATAGAGGTGAGCCAGGAATCAGAGGAGTCCTCAGTGTTGTACAACCCAGTTAAGACTTCAAGACTTTTATTGTTTTATGTCTTTTAAAGTGTAGATGTAGAACAATAAAACATGTTAGACCAGTTTACAGTCATTTAGTGTCAGAGGTTCACTTTCTAACACAAGTTTAACAGTTTTAACAACAGTATGTGGAAATGTACAACAATTACATGTAGTTCTGGTGAAGGTTGAGTTGATCTGTGAAACAACAGTTTACAAATGTTTGAAGACTTGGTGATTTGTTGTGTTTTGTATCAAAGCAATGGGAAATGATCCACAGTTCAGTCTACATCAACTGCTTTTGTATTGACTGTGAAGAGTTTTAAACAGTGAAGTCAGTGAAGAGAAAAGTCTGTTACCAACTGTAACTGTAACAGTGTGTGACTCCCTCTAGTGGATGTTGTGGAGTATTGTGTTGTCTTTGCTCCAGAGGTTTTTGTTCAGAGTTGAGGTGTTTCCTGTCACTGTGGGCTGCAGAGCACAGTAGTACACAGCAGAGTCAGACAGTTGAAGCTTCTGGATCTTCAGAGGAACTGATTTCAATTTAGAATTCAAAGTAGATGAAAATCTCTTCTTGAACTCATCTACTGTGTTCCCTTTGTCTGATGTAAAGCGGTTCAGGATGAATTTGGGGCTGTTGTTTCCTTCTTGTTTGTACCAGAACAGAGTTGGACTTCCACTGGTCTGAAAAGTACAGTTGAGTGTAACTGTGTCTCCTTCAGCAGCAGTGACATCTCCTGTTGGCTGGATCACTGTGTCTTGTCCTTTACACTCTGAGGAAGAACAGAACATGCAGAGGAAGAGATGAATGAATAAAGATGGTTGATTAAAGGAGAACAATCAGTAGGTTTAAAGAGTTACCTAGCCAGAGAGTCACACACACACACACGTAGAATAGATGTGATAATGTTGTTAAAGACGATGTTAAAGTGTGATTGTCTGTTCCAGTGGTTTGTAGCAAACAGATCCTCTAAAGACATTTATTATTCCTGCTTTAACCTACCTTTTAGTATGATGAGAAACAAAGGAAACATTCCACAGTAATGCAGTGAGAGCATCTTCCAGACAGTATGTGTGTTATGTATGGTTTAGATATTGATGCATCTGACAGTGGGAGTTGTTTTCTGTTCTGCTCTTTGACAGTGTTGCTCCTCCCTCAACCTCTTCCTCCTCTCATGTCAAGGCAAGTTTACTTAGAAAACACATTAAACACAGAGGTAATACAGAGTGTTTCACTTAAAAATAGATCAAAAGTATTTATACAGGAAAATGGAACATTAAATGTGTAAATGCATCAAAAGTCAGAGTGTGTTTAATAGTCAGAGTTCAGTTATCAGTAACAGTTTAAATCAAAGGTGAACACTGAAGTATTCCTTCAACGTTTCAAGGGTTTCTTTAAGGCCTCAGATGGTCAATGTTCCTTTCACTTCACCCAAGGTTACTTATAGGGTTGTGTTAGGTGTGTGTGTGTCTGTGGAGAGATCAGGAAATGTGTGTGGTTTGCATGAGTGTCACCAGTGTTGAATGTTGCAGCTACTGTAACTAAACCTCTGTTTTGTTGAGGATAAAACTGTTGTCATTGTGATCCAACGCAGGATAATTCTTTGGCTGCTGCCGTCTTCTGTTTCCTGGTTTGGGATCAGACTCTTTAGTGTGAGACTGGGATGGACTCACTGCTTTCCCTTTAGTTTGGACTTTTAGTTTAATTGTGAGGACTGACACAAAGGAGGGATTCAAGGGTTTTGTGGTGCACAGGACAAATATTTCATCTACAGTATACGACACGTCTTATCACTCGTCTGTTTGGTTCACTTCTTTCTTTCTTTGTATTTGTTCAGCGACGTCTCACTAACAGTCTGTTGCTGAGCTCAAGTGAATTTTACTGAAATACACATATTTCTTACATGAATCTGTTTTGTTAGGAGGGAGTTGAACCGACCTGGTATTATTGAGTCCAGTCTTAGGTCCCAGTGTTGAGTCCAAGTCCAGTCTAGTCCAAGTGGAGTCCTCCACAAATGACACGGCTATCACACATGTACACTGTCTAAACCACACTGATAGATGATCATTTGAAAATGTATGTTCCAAATCAAACAATAAATAAATTGTAAAATTAGGAAGTAGTGCACATGTATGAAAATGTAGCCAAAGGTCTGAGTCTGAGTCCTGAACTCGAGTGCTACAAGCCTGTTTCACTGTTACTTTGTTTCATTCAATAGAACCCCTTGTGTGTTTAAACATTAACTCAACCACAGTTTAAAAGGGTTGATTGTTACAATGTGATCAAGGAATGATTTTCTGTGATGTTTAGGGTCGAGAGCAATAACTTCAACTTTGTCTGAATTTAATAGTAAGACTGTGGTACTTCAACTTCAAGGAAACTCAGGGGTGGAACTGGTGCTATCTATTTCAAGGGAACAAGTTCCATAGCCAGAATGACCAGTAACCATTCCTGTTTCTCTGAGACTGAACTCCAACTATATTCTCAACACAACCTTTAGTTCATAACCCTAAAGCCATCATTACATCTTGAAGTGGTTTCACTAAATCCTCAGAGGATCCTGAAAAGAACAATGATATATTTCATCATGAGTTATTGTTTTTAAAATGATTAAATATATTAAAACTTATATTTGATAGTAAGTAAGTAAATGAATTTAAAGACTTCTTTTGAACTTGCTCCATGTTTGAGTACTTACCCATATATATCTCCCTCACACTTCATGTCCTGATATTTATATTTAAATATTACATATTTTTAACATCATCTGCTCTCTCTCTCAGTTGTGTCTCCTCCTACCTCTTTCTCTTTTACAGGAAGTTTTGACTCCAGAGCTGTTGGACTCCAATTCTTTGACGACATCATCACTTTCATCTTCATCATTATTATTATTATTATTGTAATAATTAATTGTAATGATAATTTAACTTTAACAACTACTTGTAACCATCTACTCTCTACTGTCTCTTCCTGGTCTCCCACTTTTCTTCCTCCCCCCTCCCCCGTCCTCCTCCCTCTTTCCTCTGTCTCTTCTCTTTTCCCTGTTTTCATTTCACTCCAACCGGTCGAGGCAGATGACGTCCACTCTGAGTCTGGTTCTGATGGAGGTTTCTTCCTGTTAAAAGGGACTTTTTCCTCTCCATTGTTGCCAAGCGCTTGCTCATTGTGGAAATGTTGGGTTTCTCTATGTAAAGTGCCTTGAGATAAATGTTTTTATGACCTGGCGCTATATAAATAAAATAAATTGAATTTAATTGAATTGAAAGGAGACGATCACCATCCAAACTAAAAGCAGAATCATTATTTTCCTTGTACTGAATGAACAACAGAGAGAACACAGCAGCTCTTCAGTTCCAACATGAAGCCTTTCATATTCTGTTGTGTAGCTCCTCCTCTTGTTGTGCTCTGTTTCCATTCAGCTTTAGAAAAGACAGTGATGCTGCAGTCGTCATCATCATCATCATCATCATCATCATCATCATCATCATTGAAGATGGTTGGACTGGAGGAGAAATCTGCTGAAAATTCACCTCAGTGAGTCTGTAGAGAAACAACTAAAAGTCAAACAGTGACAAGTATGTGACATAGATGATTCTTGTTTGGGAACAAGTGATCTGATGGTGAATCTTATTTCATTGTTATTTTAGACATATTAGTTTTCTTTTCTGGGAATTTATAGTTTCAGTTTTGCTGTGTGAATGTTGTAGCATCACAAGGAGTCATGTAGTAGAGAGATGCTACGTTCACATACAAGACCAGCTGGCACCTCACAAAATGGCCACCAGGGCACACACTACATCTCCCAGAATGCCTCACCAGTCAGAAAAATGATGTTGGTGCCACCTGATTGAAGCTGGACCTTGGAAAGGGAGAGAGGGCAGAACAAAGGAAGCAGGAGGACAGACAGCACATGGCTGGAAGGAGTGGGGCAAAGGGACTTGGGAAGTAGCCACAAGACAGGAAAAGGCCCAAGTTAAGAAGACGTTATGAAACAGTGGAAAGTTGTTGTTTTAGTTTGAGGATGTGATGAAAGACTGTTCAGTTGTTAAAGAAACCTTTTTTTCTCCTCTGAGATGTTTTAAGTTGGATTTTAGACTTTGGTTTTTGACAAAAGAAAATACCTTAGTAACAGCAAGTGACTCAGTCATTGGGATTATAAATTGCATCTTCTTTTGAACCAACAGTTTGTGCCTGATTTTACAGTTATTTTGCACTGCCCCATGCTAGCCTGCCTCTCATGATGTTACTGATGGTGGAGAATGTCGACACTGGGGCTTAAGTGAAGATATTGAAGATTTGACTCAACTTGTTTCAGGACTTGACTCCAACGACCACCAAATCTAAATGGAGCAACTGATGCAGGTGCTGCTGGAGACCCAGAGGACCCAACAAGGAACAAATGCAGCCTTGTTGCAACTGCAAATAAAGGCTCATCAACTAAAAGAGCAGGAGCTGCAACAGTTAGACAGGTCAAAGCCCAAGGCAGGTGATTTCAGTCCCAAACTGAGATGACAGATGATGTGGAAGCCTACCTTCATGCATTTGAAGCAGCAGCAGCTCAACTGAGGTGACTGAAGACACAGTGGGTTGGACTGTTGGCTCCGTTTCTATCAGGTGAGGAACTTAAATCACTTCAAGATCTGGAGCCCAGTATTGAACAAGACTATGATCAGGTAAATGAAGAGATTCTGAGCTGTAGAGGCCTTACAAAATATATTATGACCAATGTTTCTATGATTGGACTTTCTAACATGTTAACTCCCCGTTCCCAAATGCATGAATTTATTTTGGTGACAAACAAGTGGCTAGAACCCGGCAAGAATAGTCCTGCAGCCATTGTAGAGACCCTGGTAATCGATCGTTATCTAAGAGCTCTGACTTATGAGGCAAAAGGTTATTAGTCAACAGAAATTAACAACTGCTAGTGACTTAGTAGAAGCAGTAGAGCAGAACCAGGCTGCCTCAGCCAATCAAACATGATTTTCTGATACACTAAACTTCTACATTTACTGTATGTTCTCAGGAAGAACAGCCTGGACCCTCAGCTGCTGCTGGCCTTCTAATGCCTTCTAATGTCTGAAAGTCCATTTGACTTTGGAGAAAGAAGATCATTGGTGGATGATTCTCAGCTGTTCAGTTGTTTGAACATGTGTTGTGATAGTCTGAAGGTTTAACAGTGTGTGACTCCCTCTAGTGGATGTTGTGGAGTATTGTGTTGTCTTTGCTCCAGAGGTTTTTGTTCAGAGTTGAGGTGTTTCCTGTCACTGTGGGCTGCAGAGCACAGTAGTACACAGCAGAGTCTGTCACTTTAGCTGAGATGATCTCCAGATCTACACGTTTCTCTGTTTTGTCAATGTGAGCTGTGAACTCTGTGAAACTGTGAAAGAGTACTGTGATACAATGAAGTATTTGAGGTGGCACCAGCAGTGATGAAAAACAGTATTTACCTAGAAGAATGTCCCAAAACAACAGTGTAGATTTTCTCCACTACAAGTCAAATATTTTGTGTTTTAAGCTAAATGAACTCAAAGTATCATAGATCCTGTGTTTGTAACATGGTGCAGCTGGTTCATGGTTAGATAGTTTCATCCAGTGGCTCTCTATGTCTCCAGGTAAATCTGAGTGGCTGTCAGAGAAAAAATAACAGAAAACAACATTTGATGTTTTTTATGTTTGTCTGTTTCAACTGTATCAATAGTTCATTGTTTGCACCACAAGGAAAACAATCTTGGAATTCACTACCTCCCCCAGACCTTCTGAAGACTCTTAGTCCACATGGGAACCCGTGTTTTTTTTTTTTTTTTTTTTTTTTTTTTTAAGTGGGTCAAGAAAAAGTTGTGTACCAAGTTGCACCAATCTACAGTACTCCGCTGGACCCAGTCCACCCAGTCTGTCTCCAACATGCTGTTTGTGTTCAACCTTCAAATGTCTGCTGCTGTAAAAGAGTTTTCAACAGAGACCAGGACCCTGAAGCCCAAACTGGTCCTGATAGACAGAGCAGCAGCTAGCATGCCGTATTTAACATTATTAGTGTTTCACATTCAGACACTTCCACGTAGACACTGTTCTTACTCCCTGGTGGTGAATGTCAACAGTGTGGTGTCGTCATCTTCTTTTTAACGGTGAATCATCGTTGGACAGAACGTTAATCACTGATCTGGACCGTGATCGTCTCCACCAACATATCTGCCGCCTTGTTCTCAATTCTAATCAATAATCAAAGTCTCACTAGTGCTGATGTTTGCTTGTGTGGCTCCATGTTTCACGTGAGGTGGAGATTACGTCGCCGTCCCTCCTCTTCTGCTACGTAGCCAAGATGGCGTCATTGAGGGAGAGAAGTGTCCATCGTTCCACATTCAACTTTTTGACTGTAATGAGTGAGACTTTTGTGTTCAGACCACCAGTCTCTCTGGATCAGCCTTCAACCAGCCTCCTCAACGTCACCAACAGTCCATTTTCACCTCTAGGAGGTTCAAGCAAAGACAAACAACTAGTGACAAGTGGCGATCAAAACAATCCTCGTTCTGAGAGCAGAGCACCAACATCACGGTGAGACCAGAACTGTCGGTCCATCGTTCTCCGAGCAGCTAAAATCTGTCCTGCCGCCTTTATTACCTCTACCTGCTCTACACCCTCTCTGACTCCCCTAACCCGTCTGGCCCCCACCTCTAGACCCTGTCTGGCCCCGCCTCTAGACCCTGTCTGGCCCCGCCTCTAGACCCTGTCTGGCCCCGCCTCTAGACCCTGTCTGGCCCCGCCTCTAGACCCTGTCTGGCCCCGCCTCTAGACCCTCTCCCAACGTTTTGGTCAGGCCAGACATCTGGAGGTTGTGGTCCTGAGACGGCCCCCAGGTGGCAGCAGTCAACTCGGCTTTGGCCCGACAGTGTGACGGCTACTAATACTGTGTGACATCAGCTCCATGTGCTGCTGTCAGAGAAAACCGACACTCTGCTGTCCTCTGGTGGCTGCAGCAGCACAGCGACTTTTTGTGCATTTTAAATTAACCCGTTATGTTCATTGATTATTATTGATTGTTTTTGTGTGTGTATATATATATATATATATATATATATATATATATATTTCATATTTGATATGGATGTTAGTTTGATGAAGCAACAGTTTTCATCCTCAGTCAGATATTGATCAGTTATGTGAACACGAGTTCATCATTGATTCAGATTCTGGTCTCTTCATATTAGAATCAGAACCAGGTCTTTCCTCTGATGCTGGACCCGGTAGCACCGGACCGAGCCGGACTCAGATTCGGGTCTCTGTCCCCCTTCAAACTGATCCTGTTTCAGCTCTGACACCTACAGGGCGTGGGACCTTTAACTCGAAGAACGACGCCGCTGATTGGGCTACAAAGTCATGTGGTCACCGTCTGGCCAATCACAGACCTTGTTGTTACGTGGCTTTCCGGGTTCGTCCTCCAGCAGGAAGACTGGTCGTGGTTTGATTCTTGTCGGTGAAACGGCGTCTTTACCGTGTTTTAGTTTATTAAAGTCAAGTTTAAATTCACCCGTGAATCACCGTCGACCGTGTCCAGCCGCGGCTCAAAGCCCGTTACCGTCTGTTCATGTGTCAGACTGACAGAGGAGCGGAAGCCAACCGGACCGCCAGCCGTTAGCCCGGGGGGCTCGGTGCCGGTGACAGTCGAGGTAAGCGGTGTTAGCTTTAGCATTAGCCTTACTCCTGGTGTTCACTTCTGACCGGGCAGACGGCGCCTGAGAGCTTGGCTGAACACCGAGCAGCATGCTAACAACATGCTAACAACATGCTAACAACATGCTAACAACATGCTAACAACATGCTAACAACATGCTAACAACATGACTCAAACAACAACCAGTGTAACAACATGCTAACCAAGCTAACGTCTGACGTTTTTAATCAGCGAGTGTTTACTGGGTAAAAAATGACATAACAGTGACTCAACTTAGTTTGTTTGTTTGTTGTGTGTTACTGTTTTAAATGTTCTTTTAAAGAAGATTAATGATGACATAAATCTTTAAGCTGTAAAGTAGTCAGATAAAATGTAATCAATATTGGACCAGAAACCGTTACTGGTTAGTCTGTTGTTGTTGTTGTTGTTGTTAAATTGCTGTTGTTGATTATTTTTATTGTTGTTGTTTACTTGTTCTTGTTGTTATTAACTTGTTCTTGTTAACTTGTTGTTTTTGTTGGCTTGGATCTGGACTGGTGCTGTCCTCTGTTCTCAGTAGGGATGTGCAAAAATATCGATGCAGCGATGTATTGCGATACTTATTTTCACAATATATTACATCGATTTCTGAATATTTTAAAACTTAATGATGCGAACTGTAAAATGTGAGCGACGAGGGTCGAGTCCGGGCTGCGTCGGGCTCTGGCGGCGGACGGAGCCTTTCGTCCGTCATTATGTTCATAATTTGGTTGTTTTCAGGATCTCACTGATCCGTAGCAGTAACTGGAAGTCATCAGGGCAGTGTTGGACAGTGTAGCTGACATGTGACCAGCAACAACAGAAATCTCATCCACATGCAGCGATGTATTTAACGTCCTCAGACCAGCGCTGACTCTTTACGCTGTGATCTCCTTCACCGTCGACATGTTGGTTTCTGAAAACTCCGAACTCTGCTCTCAGGAGTCGGCGCTGCCCTCTAGTGGACGTGTTCATGTTGGCATGAGGAGTATAAAAGGTCTGATGTTAGGAACGGACGTACATGCTTAAAGGATGAAGGTTTTCGTTGTCATGGCAGCTACCTCCAGATGTTTATTTTTCAACATCATACTAATATAAGTTGGGTTACGTTGATTTAATTCAGTTTTGATAAGATGTAAGATCATTTTTACTGAGCGATGTATAATATTGCAATATACCCAGTATCACAATATACTGAGAAAGAATCGTATCGTGAACTTCTTGCCAATACCGACCCTGGTCCTCAGGTGTTTGTGTGGTGGACGACAGAGCGTCAGCCATGAGCGCCGAGCCCGACGTCCTCACCGTGGTCAACCAGCTCAGGGACCTGGCCTCTGACCCCATGAACCGCAGGGCCATCGTCCAGGACCAGGGCTGCCTGCCGGGACTCATCCTGTTTCTGGACCACCCCAACCCCCAGGTGGTCTACTCCGCCCTACTGGTGAGCTGCGGTAACTCCACACTGTTGACTTGTCTGGTTATGGTTCTGGTCTTGGTTGTGGTGTGTAACTAATTGGACGTTGCAGACCATCCGGTACCTGGCTGAATGTCGAGCCAACAGGGAGAAGTTGAAGGAGGAGCTGGGGATGATGCTGAGTCTCCAGAATGTGATGCACAAGTGAGTGTGATGTTCCCTCAACGGGACACTGACTGGTTCTTATTAATGTGTTGAAGATCAATCTCTGAGACTCACCAGGACTCTAAGCGTCACTCACTAAGTGTCTTTGTTGTGTCCTCCAGGTCCACCACTCCTGGAGAGACAAAGCTTCTGTCCTCAGAGATCTACGAACTCCTCCAGTCGTCCAGCGACGCTGACGCTGAGACGTCAGAGGAGACGATGAGCAGCAGACGTAAAGCTCAGTTCTTCCTGGGATCCAGCAACAAGAGAGCAAAGACAGTCGTCCTCCACATAGACGGACTGGACGACTCGGTGAGATTCAATCTGAAGACAACAAACAATGATCAGTCAATGATCAGGAACAAGATGAGACACATGTGGTTGGAAATGGAAACATTTAAACATCCATCAGAGACTGTGATTAACGTGTGTGTGTGTGTGTGTGTGTGTGTGTGTGTGTGTGTGTGTGTGTGTGTGTGTGTGTGTGTGTGTGTGTGTGTGTGTGTGTGTGTGTGTCTGTGTGTGTGTGTGTGTGTGTGTGTGTGTGTGTGTGTGTGTGTGTGTGTGTGTGTGTGTGTGTGTGTGTGTGTGTGTGTGTGTGTGTGTGTGTGTGTGTCTGTGTGTGTGTGTGTGTGTGTGTGTGTGTGTCTGTGTGTGTGTGTGTGTGTGTGTGTGTGTGTGTGTGTGTGTGTGTGTGTGTGTGTGTGTGTGTGTGTGTGTGTGTGTGTGTGTGTGTGTGTCTGTGTCTGTGTCTGTGTGTGTGTGTGTGTGTGTGTGTGTGTGTGTGTGTGTGTGTGTCTGTGTGTGTGTGTGTGTGTGTCAGGGTCGGAGGAGTGTGTGTGAGGAGGCTCTGTTAAAGATCAGAGGAGTGATCAGCTTCACCTTCCAGATGTCAGTGAAGAGATGCATCGTCCGGATCCGCTCAGACCTCAAGGCCGAGGTGAGACGATTCTAGAAGCTTCGTGAATGTTTGAACAGTAAATTCACGGTGTCGTTACTACGTCTGTTCCGTGTTCAGGCGCTGGCGTCGGCCATCGCCTCCACCCAGGTGATGAAGGCTCAGCAGGTGGTGAAAGGAGAGAACGGAGACGAGGTGAGTTCAGCTGTTCACGGCTCCACTAGGGGGCGGCAGAGTCACCGTCATAGACAGAAGAGATACTTTGTTTTCTTATTCTGTGTTTCTTCCTTTAATGATCAACAATAAAACCAGCGCTCAGGTAAATTATACAGCAGAACGATCATCTCAGTCAGACTCTTCTCTCTAGAGTTGAGTATGATGTTGTATTCAGCTTCTTGATAGGTTGTATAGTTTTTGATCACAGATCAATGACCATGATCATTTTTGGGGAAATTCAGAGTTTATACTGGGTGCGTATGTGCAGCATGTTGAGGCTGGAGGTTTCTTCTTTACACGCTGCTTAAAGACACAAGTTTCACTCTACATGTGATTATTTCAACAGTTGTAGTCAAACTTGTCGTCTTTCACACAATGTTCCTGTTTAAACAATAGGACTTATAGTTTTTGAATAATCTGCCTCTAACCAGTGAGAGTAGCTTTACTGTGCTACACGTCAGCTAAAATTGTTCTTTTTTTGTAATTTAATGTGTGTGTTTGTATTTTATTTACTTGTTTACTTGTTACATCAGTTATTTTATTTGTTCTGTTTATTATTTTACAGTCACTGATTGTTTTTTGTTTTTTTTATGTGCAATAAATCCCATTTGTTTCAAGTTCAAGTCAACTAGTAATAGTTTGAAATAATGACGATTATGATTTTTTCATAATAATGTGTAAAGTTAACAAGGTAACTTGGGTTTTAGCGGATCCCACTAGACACTAGTCTGATCTCTGTTTTTAGCATCAGAAGAGCAACAGGTGATTGATTCCTCCTGTAAAAGTACGTCGGTGTAGATTTTGGGGGTGTGTCTAAAGTGATGGCAGAAACTGTGACGTCATGTCAGAGCTTGTCCCTGATTGGACGGTTTCACTGTAGCTGTTTCTAGTTTTAGGTTTTACAACTGATACTCATAGATCAGTGTCCTAAATCCCAGACCAGATCAGATTCAGGTCTGGTCTCGAACTAAAGGCTTCATCCTTCAACTCTTTAGACCGTGGAGTTTTTCTGTGAACTCTGTGTCTCTCGTGTCCAGGTCCTGATCCCGTTTGCGGAGGACGGTTCTGTGGAGGTGGAGCAGAACGTGGACCTGCCGGACTACCTGCCTGAGGACGAGAGTCCATCTGAGGAGCCTGATAAGGCGCTGAGCCGGGTGGGGTCGGGTCAGGACGGGAGCAGCTGGCTCGGCGCTGCCGCCAACTTTCTGTCCCGCTCCTTCTACTGGTGACCCCGCCCCCTTCTCCCCCACCCCTCTTCCATTAAACCCCTCCCCCCCAAAAAAACCGACCAGCTGCCAAATCTCAGCGCTGTCGTTCAACCGGAGACAGACACTGAGACGGGACCTGGACGCTGCTGTCCACACATTACAAACCCAAATGTCTTAAGAGACAGGAAGTGGACGGACGATAACGAGTTAGATACAAAACGCCACTCGCCTCGTTTTCCTTTGTTTTTATTCTATTTATTGATCTTTTTCAAAAGGGACAAGCACCGACAACAGCGTCATCTTCTGGTCCAATAACGTCCATTGGGTCACTGACGTCCTCTGGCGACGTCCAGCTCCGTGTCTCCACTGAGGCTCCTGTCAACTATATTATTTATTATCATCAGACTTTAAATCACCAGAAATGACGACAAACATCTGACTGAAAACAACAACATCTTTGTTTGTGTAATATTTGAATCACTGTATTGACCTGAATATCAGACTCCTCTTTTTCAAGACTCAATTTTGGAAAAATGAGTGTGTGAGCACATGACCTGTAGTAGCAAGCTGCATCAACGCGGAGTAGGTTTGGTTTGTTTTTGTTTTTTATCACTATTTGTTGGTGATTTTTTTCCTTTAATGATCGAGACGGCGTAGAGCATTGTAGCATCAGCATTACAGCCACCAACCACTTGGTAAACCAGGTGGTCGGGTCAATACAGTATTTGTCATCAGGCAAAATAAGATGAGCAGATGTGAACAGAGTCGTGATCCAACACGTCACGTTTCAGTTGATGTTGGTTGTTTTTCTCTGTGATGACGTCTGTTTAACAGCTGCAGTAACCAGTGTTGGTCAATAATATAATTTAATCTTTTACAGACTATAAATTACTGTTCTATCAAAGTAACCTATTAAATTACAGTGCCTGTGAATTATAATGTCACATGACCTGTGAGTAACTTCAGATGTAGTGGAAGTAGAGAGTTGTTTCTGTTTTACTCAGAGACTGAACTTCTTGTCTCTGATCAACTGAAACACTGAGAGTTTGTCTCAGTTGATGTTTTCTCCTCTGACGTCTTCAACCAACAGGAAACAACTCTTCTCTCGTTAAAACTAAACGTCTCTACGTTTCAGCTGCAGTGATGGGACGTTACAGGACATGATGGTGGTGAATTACATCCAGTAATAGATTATTGTAACTGTGTTACTATAGTAACCTGTCATGACCAACGCTGGTGATACAGCAACAAACACGTCAGAGTAAAAACATGAGGACGAAAAGGTCACGTGACCTGAACCACTTCAGGTGTCTGTCGTCATGTTTTGGTGGTGGAGGTCAGTTGAAGCTTCCTGTGGGCGGAGCCTCAGATAAGTGGGCGGAGCCTCAGCGGCGGTGCTTTTCTTCCTCTCGTGAGTTTCATGTTTACACCGACGCCACCTTCTCGCCTTGAAACAGAACTTTTACTTCCTGTGGAGGAGGAGACTCTGAACCGTGACTGTTTTTACGGAGCAATGTTACAAATGAGCAAAAAGTTTTTCTTTGTGTTTTATTTTTTTTAAACGATAGAGTAGAAATGAGTGTTTGAACATCTGGATCACGTGACACAGACCAGACTCAGTATTATCACTGCAGTGTTTCTTTAAACCTTCATTCCTCTGATCAACCTCAGACTGTTTTCTGTCCTCACATGATGCTGTGGTGTGTTACAGGTGTTTTCACAGCTCCGCCTCCTCACACTGTCCAATCACCATCAAGTTAGCTGCCATCTGACGTTAGCTACAATGCACAAAACCAATAAAACCAGATCCTCCAGGATTTTAACATGTCACTACTATTAACACGAATTCAACCAATCGTCATGTTTCCAGTCAAACATCAGTGAATCACGTCCTTGTTTCTTTTAGAAGACGCAGGAAACGTGAGATAAAAAGTCTCATTTACCTTCAACATCACTAAGGACCAAGAGAAACAGTCTCCAGGCAGATTTCACCACAGAGGAGGAAACTGTTTAATATTGTTGTGGAGCAACAAGAAGAAGTCGTCTGTTGAGAAACTACTTTTTTCCTTCAAAAGTGTGAACTTCTTTTGACTTTGCTCCTTCAACTTTATCGCAAAAAAACACCTAAAAACTCCTGAACTTTCATCACAATTAAACCTGAAAATTGAACAAAGACCTGAAATCCTGGAGGATCTGATAAAACCTCCGTCACCTTCAGTGTGTTCACACCAAACCATAGAAAGTCGAACGACAGAAACGTGTTGAAACGAACCAAAACTCATAACAGGATTCTACATAAGCTCTGAGACGTGGAAGAAACAAAAGCAAATGACATTTTTAGTTCAGTGGTTTTATTCTCTCAGTTACGCCTCAGTTATCACCAGAGGGAACCGTCACGTCTTTGTCTAGTTTTGTCTTGTAAGATCTTGTAATGTCCTTTTATTTTCCTCCATGTGGCCTCAGAGATTCAGTCTAGTTTCATTCTGGAGGAAATGTTCTGGGTAAATGTGACGTCATCTCATTAATGTGGAGGTGAATGAAGAGCTGTTGTTTGAAGTCTTTATTCCTATGAAACATGACAGGACAGATGTGAACATCTGGACGTGTTTGTGGATTCCAGCTGTGGTGACAGCAGCTCAGGAGGAAAGGAGGCCTGTGATTGGCTGAGGGACCATGTGTGATTGTGAAACAGTTTGGCAGCTGAGCTGGTGTGTCGGTGTTTGTTGTGGACGTGTTACATTTGAACCATCTGAAGTTCAGATTATTTTCTCTGTGTCTCGACTTGTCTTCGTCCGACCGACTCGTCCTTGTCCAGGATCCAGTCGACACATGTACCAACTAGTTGTGACTGAATGTTTCTGCGTCAGTTCTTCAGGCAACAGGAGACGTGTTGATCATGTTTTATTCCAGAGAATCAGAAGATTCCACAATAAAGTTGACGTGCTCATTGACTCTGTGATTCATTCTGTGTTTTCATTAGTTTCTTCATCATTATTGTGTAACGATGATTCATTCATGTTGCTTCAGAAAGTAAATTGTCCTGAAGCTTTTTACTGTCGACTTTAATGATTTTAAATTAATTCTAATGTTTTATTAATTATTGTTTTAGTTTCTATCATTTCTTATTATTTTTTAGCGATTATTTTTAATTTCCAGTGTTGTTCTTTGCCTCTGTAAGACACTATCAGTTGCCTTGTGTACGAATTGAGTTACACAAATAAACTTTCCAGTTATTCTCTACAGGAGACGGAGACTGACGCAGTCTTTCATCCGTCATCACGTTAATAATGTGGTGGTTTTCAGGATCTTACTGATCCGTATCAGCAGCAGCAAACAGAGTAAAACCACCAGAAACCACCGGGGGCAGTGTTGGACAGTGTAGCTCAGTGTGACCAGAGAGAGGAACAAAGAAGAAGAAGAAATCTCCGTCCACATGCTGCGACGTGTTTAACGTCCTCAGACCACCACCGTCTACAGCGCTGACTCTTTATCTCTTTATTACAATGAAGCTGTGATCTGCTTCACCGCCACATGTTGGTTGTTGTTACTAACTGAGGTCAGAGCTCATCACTGCCTCTAGTGGACGTGTTGTTAACAACCACGACAACATGAAACATGAGACTGAAGGATCTGACGTCAGAAGGACCATGAATGTGTCTTCAACAAACTTCAGACGTCGGATTCACTTGAAGTAGATTTGATGGAGAAAAGTTTCATCTGTTTCATTGTAGCAGCTCAACTCTGGTGGAGTTAGATCCAGACCTGATCCAGACCTGATCCAGACCTGCTACAAGCCTGATCCAGACCTGATCCAGACCTGATCCAGTCCTGATCCAGACCTGCTACAGACCTGATCCAGACTTGATCCGGACCTGCTACAGACCTGATCCAGACCTGCTACAGACCTGATCCAGACCTGCTACAGACCTGATCCAGACCTGATCCGGACCTGATCTGGACCTGATCCAGGCCTGATCCAGACTTGATCCGGACCTGATCCAGACCTGATCCAGACCTGATCTGGACCTGATCCAGGCCTGATCCAGACTTGATCCGGACCTGATCCAGACCTGATCCAGTCCTGATCCAGACCTGCTACAAGCCTGATCCAGACCTGATCCAGACCTGATCCAGTCCTGATCCAGACCTGATCCAGGCCTGATCCAGACCTGATCCAGACCTGATCCAGGCCTGATCCAGGCCTGGTCCGGTCTGTTTGGTGGGTGTTGGTCTCCCTGCAGCTGCAGCAGCGTGTTGTTTCTACGGTGAATGAGGCTCTTTGAGCAGCAGCGTTCGCTGTGACTGAGGTTGTTTTGTTCAGAGTTGAAAAGCTGCTGCTGTTGTTGACGTCTGAAAGAAGCTCGTCACCGAGAGGTCACTGCAGTCCATCGACAGCACAACGAGGGAAAATGCTACCCAGTCAGAACCAGAACCGCAGCCTGGTTCTGGTTCTGGTTAATGTAGAGATGTCACCTGAGATGGAACATATGGCTGTTGTTGACGCATGAAACAAAACATACATGAGATGATGGATGACGGATGTAAAACTGCACAAACGTGTGTGTGTGTCAGTGAAGATTCAGTCGTCTGGAAATTTCCCAGAGAGAAGTTTCACTCTGAGCAGCAGCAAACGTGACGACAGTTTCTCTAGTTTTATTAGAATTCTCACTTTGTTTTTCATCCGACTCCGTTCCAGGATAATCGGTAGTTTTAGTTTCTGAAAAAGTAAACGTGTTCATGTGAAGCTGAAACAAATTAAAACAGGTTCTGTTGTCACAGACTGAAGATGGTGGTGGAGGAAGAACTGAAACTGGAACAAAAGTAGAAATATAAAGTAAAAGTAGTTGTTCTCACTACTAAAGAAACATTAATGTTTCTACTAAAGAAAAGTATCGATACAAATGTACTGAAGTAACAAAGTCTGTTAGATTCTACCACTGATCTATTTATGGTTCATGACGTCATCTGACCAGAGAACTAGAACCTGAGGAGAACCAGAACCCTCCACACTCTGATCTCTTCAATCTACCACATCAACAGACAGAACCAGTAGAACCGAATAAAGAACCATAAGAATCAAATAAAGAACCAGTAGAACCAAAAGCAAAACTACTACCAACGGAACATTAGAACATTATAACATTAGAATATTAGAACATTAGAACATAAGGGGTCTGTCTGTGTGTCAGTGTGTGTGTGTGTGTGTGTGTGTGTGTGTGTGTGTGTGTGTGTGTGTGTGTGACTGTGTGTGTGTGTGTGTGTGTGTGTGTGTGACTGTGTGTGTGTGTGTGTGTGTGTGTGTGTGTGTGTGTGTGTGTGTGTGTGTGTCTGTCTGTGTGTCAGTGTGTGTGTCTGTGTGTGTGTGTGTGTGTGTGTGTGTGTGTGTGTGTGTGTGTGTGTGTGTGTGTGTGTGTGTGTGTGTGTGTGTGTGTGTGTGTGTGTGTGTGTGTGTGTGTGTGTGTGTGTGTGTGTGTGTGTGTGTGTGTGTGTGTGTGTCTGTGTGTGTGTGTGTGTGTGTGTGTGTGTGTGTGTGTGTGTCTGTGTGTGTGTGTGTGTGTGTGTGTGTGTGTGTGTGTGTGTGTGTGTGTGTGTGTGTGTGTGTGTGTGTGTGTGTGTGTGTGTGTGTGTGTCTGTGTGCGCGCGCGGGAGAGCACATATACGAGCCAGTGACGACAGCCTGAAGGAGTGACGCACCGGAAACCTTCGCTTTCCAAAGTAAAGTGCTTTCAGGAGAGAAACATCCCGCGTTGACGTTGACGTCATCTTGTCACGTTAATGTGACGTAATGTGACGTAACGTGAAGAGTCAGAAGAGTATTTCATCACAAACTTCCGGGTTTATTTAAGGACAAAAAACGGAGGAAAGTTTCCAACTTTACTTTATTTTGAAGGACTTAACAGGAACCGTGTGTGTGTGTGTGTGTGTGTGTGTGTGTGTGTGTGTGTGTGTGTGTGTGTGTGTGTGTGTGTGTGTGTGTGTGTGTGTGTGTGTGTGTGTGTGTTCTCGGTGTCTCACTCGGAGACATGTCCCCGCTGCTGCTGCTCCTGCTCGGCCTCGTCTCTCTGCTCCTCTGCGTCCTCAAGACCAGGACCGGGACATGGATCTGGATGTGGACCAGGACCAGGTCAGTCCGTCTCAGTCTTCAACTTTATCCGGTACCGATCAATTCATGAGTAAGAACAACTTACTATCGATCACTGATTATTGATGATCGATCACGTGAGGAGACTGAGTTTTGATATTGATTTTATATTAGAATATTTATGTAAATTAGAACAAATTAGTTAATGAAACTTATTCACATAAACTGGTGAATAACAATTATTATTATTGTTGTTGTTGTTGTTGTTTAACCCTTTAAAGGCCCGTTGATCTTTTCATTCTCCGTCTTCTGATCGTGTGTCACTACAGTAACGGTCTGTTGATTGAACTTCCAACAAAGTATCAAACAGCTGCAGCTCATTCAGAACGAAGCAGGTTAAGTTGTGACCAGAACAAAGAGATCAGAGCACATCACCTCAGTTCTTAGGTCTTTACACTGGTTCCCAGTCAGCTACAGAACAGATTTTAAAGTTCTGCTGCTAGTTTACAAATCACTGAATGGTTTAGGTCCACAACACATAAATGACATGTTAGAGTATAGACCCAGTCGAGCTCTGAGATCTACTGACTCAGGTCAGATAGTGGAGCACAGAGTTCAAACCGGACCCGGTGAAGCAGCATTTAGCAGTTATGCTGCTCACAACTGGAACAAACTACCAGAACTGAAATCAGCCCCGACTCTAAACACTTTTAATTCCAGGTTAAAAACATTTCTTTTTCATGTGCTTGTGGCTGAACTCTTTTAAAGAATTTTTAAAATCATCTGCTATTTTAATGATTTTAAATTACATTCTTATGCTTTATTAATTATTGTTTTAATTTCTATATATTTCTAAATTAAATTTTCTTTTTTCTCTTTTTTTAATCACTTGTCTTAATTTCCAATGTTTTCCTTGCCTCTGTAGAGCTCTATGACCTGCCTTATGTACGAATTGTGCTGCACAAATAAACTTGCTTTGTCCAGAGTTGTATCAACATCATGTGTCTGTATGTGATCATGTTATTTCCAGCTCAGCTGTATTAAGACTAAAATACAAACAAACACTCACACTGTTCAGCTGAAACATGTCCACTGAAACTGATTGAAACATTTTCTTATATCTGTGTCAATCTGGGCTTTTCCCTTGATTGATCATGTTTACTCTCTTTACCTGGTGACGTCATTCTGACCATGAAGTTGATTCTTTGTTCTTGTAGCAACATTTGTAGTTTTTTCAGAAAGTTTGTGTTGTGATTTTAAGCTAAAGAGTCATAACGACAGTGTGAGGGACGTAGAGTTGAGTGGAGACAAATGTCTATGTTTTAAACCAGCGTCAGACTCAAACTAACATGTGACTTGTGTGGGAGTGAGAGGGTTAAACCCTCCAGACAAACCAACGTGTCTGAACTTTGTAAATGTCCAGACTGATTCGATAGAAGATTGTTGATCAAGTCGCTACGTTACCTGAAGCTGTTTTACTGTCGACGCGTCTTGAAAGTCTATAAAAGTCAGTTGTTGGATGCAGAGTTAGACTGTGATGTTGTGTTCAGCTCGTTTCTATTTCCACTTCAACACTTGTCTGAACTGACACAAACTGAGAGAATTTGTTCTGCTCATTGTTTCACTTCTGGATAAAAAAGTAGAGAAACAAAAAAACTAGTGGAAACTTTACATGATTTCAGATGCACAAGAAGATCAACTGGATGAATATTGGTGTTTGTGATTAGGACACATGTTGGTTTAAAAATAAAGTTATAAATAATATCAGTGTATAATATTTCTCTAGTTTCCTTATGAAACACGTTTTTTGTGCTGAGCGGTGTGAGTGTTTGACACTACACAAAATAATAATGAATCAAAACCAGTGTCACTGTTAATCACTGACATGTCCTAGGACGTAACAATTCAACACAAAAACATTTACTTTGTGTGTAGAATATTGAAAATAAAAACATGGAGGCATCATGACAAAAACTGGCATTTAAAGGGTTAAAATCTTTACAAATTAATTAGTATTTCAGATCAATAATTACATCAGGTTTGGGTGAAAATGTATCAGTTCAATTAAAGTAGAATATAACGATATGTTATTATTTTATAACTTGATTTTAAAAAGCACATTTGTTGCGCTGAGCGGTGTGAGTGTAACTAATATTAGAACAGGTCCTAAAGGGCATTATTATTATTATTATTATTATTATTATTATTATTATTATTACTACTACTACTACTACTAATGTTACTATTATTTTTGTTGTTGTTGTTAACATTTTAACAGGTTGACGTCCTCTGTGATGAAATAGTCGACAAAAGGAACAATTGACCTCAGTAGAGACACGTTCAGTAAAGATCTTCAGCCTCCATGTTGTTTTTGCTCTGATGTGTTGGACGTCTGTGGTGGGACGTTCACTGACCCTTCCCTCTTCTCTTCAGTCCACAAGCTTCCTGTGTGTGTGTGTGTGTGTGTGTGTGTGTGTGTGTGTGTGTGTGTGTGTGTGTGTGTGTGTGTGTGTGTGTGTGTGTGTGTGTGTGTGTGTGTGTGTGTGTGTGTGTGTGTGTGTGTGTGTGTGTGTGTGTGTGTGTGTGTGTGTGTGTGTGTGTGTGTGTGTGTGTGTGTGTGTGTGTGTGTGTGTGTGTGTGTGTGTGTGTGTGTGTGTGTGTGTGTGTGTGTGTGTGTGTGTGTGTCTGTGTGTGTGTGTGTGTGTGTGTGTGTGTGTGTGTGTGTGTGTGTGTGTGTGTGTGTGTGTGTGTGTGTGTGTGTGTGTGTGTGTGTGTGTGTGTGTGTGTGTGTGTGTGTGTGTGTGTGTGTGTGTGTGTGTGTGTGTGTGTGTGTGTGTGTGTGTGTGTGTGTGTGTGTGTGTGTGTGTGTGTGTGTGTGTGTGTGTGTGTGTGTGTGTGTGTGTGTGTGTGTGTGTGTGTGTGTGTGTGTGTGTGTGTGTGTGTGTGTGTGTGTGTGTGTGTGTGTGTGTGTGTGTGTGTGTGTGTGTGTGTGTGTGTGTGTGTGTGTGTGTGTGTGTGTGTGTGTGTGTGTGTGTGTTATAAAGTGGGTCAGTGGGAGGTCCCGTCTCTGATAATCAACATTCCTGAGTTCAACAGAAAGAGGAAGCAGCGATGATGTTCACTGCCACTGAGACTCTTTAAGACACAGCTAACGTTAGCATTAGCATAAGCAGGTAACCCCGGTCTGAGGACGAATCACAACACGAGATGAGAACAGAAGCATGTGTAAAGTCCTGAACTGGCTCTGAGGTCTGTGGTCTGGACCGGACCTGATCCAGGTCCTGATCTAGTCAGTCAAGAAGTTTTATCAGTTTTACTAATAAGCAAGAAAGTTCGCGGTTTATTAAACTTGGCACTAAAATATTCACCCAAGTCCAACTCACGAGGCAGTTTTAGTTCAGTAGTGGAAGCTGTGTGAGTCTCAAAGGGACAGGAAAGGTGTGGTCACTGGTCTCTGGTCCAGATCTGGTCTCAGATAAGAGACTGGCGCCATCTCATTTTACTCTTTGCTCTAGTTTGGTTTTGTTTAACAATCCTGGCTGAGTCCAGAGTCCAGGTGCTGAGTCACCGGCTGCTGCTGCTGCAGGTCGACGTTTGATGAAACGCTAATGACACGTTTGTGTCCTCTCTGTCCCTCAGGAGACACGGGGAACCGCCGCTCATTAAAGGCTGGATCCCCTACATTGGAAAAGCTCTGGAGTTTGGAAAAGACGCTCACAAGTTTCTGGAGGAACACAAGAAGAAACATGGAGACATATTCACGGTGCAGATTGCCGGTGGGTGTTCACTGTCTCACAGAAGCATGATGGGAAAGGACACAGGCACGGGGTCTCCAGGGGCCTATGACCTCTGACCTCTGGGCCTGTTTCCACTGAACCAGTTGAATCACAAATAAACACAAACTGCATTGTGGTTTTTCTCACATCCCACCGTGTATAAGCCAAAACTGTCCAGTCATCATCATGGTTCCTTTATTTAACAATAAAAGGTTTCATATAGAACCATCCCAACCTTAAAATAACAATTTATTGTCTCAGTGACCAAAGAATCTCATCAGCTCATTTCAGTGCACAAATACAGTTTTCCTTGTTGTTTACACAGATACTGGTACTAGAGACACAGTGACACAACATGTAACTGATGGACCGACCTCCTGAACCAACTAAACTACAAACACAATTCCTGCTTCACTCTCAAACTACAGCTCTAAAACACACTTTTTTTCAAAACACTACACACACTTCTCTGCATTTGGCTCAATTTTTATGAAGAAAAATTTTTCACAATTGTCATTCAAACTCTAAAGTTAATTACCTGCTATGCCACTGACTCATCACATGGACAAACACCTGTCACACTTTTACAATCAACAATCAGAGCTTTAGCATAAAAGGGCAACGGGTGATATTTCCTGCTGCTTGGCCACAGAAAACACTGGTTGTGATGTGGATGAGGAGCCGTGACCAGACCCACACAGAAGAGAGGAGGTAGCAGAGTTTTTTGCAAACAGGAAATTCTGTTTTGTGTTGGAATGTACACTGTGTACATTGTTTTGTATAATATATTTGTTTCCGTGTATCTGTGTGTTTTGAGTATAGAATCAATATTCTAAAATATTTTACAACACACTTATGTATGTACTGTCTGTAGTCAGTGTAACACTGAACAAAAAAAGGTCTCAGTCATGATGAATGGAGCATTTTCATTCATCATAGTGTTTTACATTGAGCACATATAAATGTTCATATCATGGTTTGTGTGTTGTCATTTGAAAAAAAAAACACCATTTTGAGAATAACATAGTTTTGAATGTAGTTTAATTTTGCAGGAGACTTGATCCCAGTTGTGTGTGTGTGTGTGTGTGTGTGTGTGTGTGTGTGTGTGTGTGTGTGTGTGTGTGTGTGTGTGTGTGTGTGTGTGTGTGTTCAGATTTAAACCATTTACCATTACCATCAACCTCAGAAATAACTACATCATAATGATGATGTCAGTAAATAAAGAAACATGTTTCAAAGCAGCATCACAGTCACGTGACGTGACCCTGGTTCTTTCATTGGTTTGCATTAGACTCTTCTTCTTTGGTAAAACGACCTGACGGTCTGTCGCTCATCGTCACGGTGACCTCTCTGTCGTCTCTCCTGCAGGAAAGTTCATGACCTTCATCATGGACCCGTTGTTGTACCCGCGGATCATCAAACACGGCCGGCAGCTCGACTTCCACGAGTTCTCCAACATGGTGGCTCCCGTCACGTTCGGCTACCCGCCCATCATGAACAGTGAGTTCCCCGGCCTGCGGGAGGAGATCCAACGCTCCTTCCAGCTCCTCCAAGGACACAACCTCCCATCCCTGACAGAGAGCATGATGGGTAACCTGATGCTGGTGTTTCGTCAGGACCACCTGGGCGAGGACGACGGCGGCTGGAGGAGCGGCAGCATGTACGACTTCTGCTACTCGGTCATGTTCGAGGCCACCTTCCTCACCATGTACGGCCGTCCGCCGGTCGCCCGGCGCCACAGCGGCATGTCGCTGCTGAGGGAGGACTTCATCAAGTTTGACACCATGTTCCCGCTCCTCATCGCTCAAATCCCCATCTGGCTGCTGGGACGCACCAAGGCCATCCGCCAAAAGCTCATCAGCTACTTCCTGCCGCACAGGATGTCATATTGGTCCAACACCTCACAGTTCATCAGGAGACGGTCAGAGCTGTTCGAGCGCTACGACTCGCTGAGGGACTCCGACAAAGCAGGTAGACCACGGTAATCACCTTGTTCATGTTAGAGAACCGGTTCTCTAACGTGAACCTGTCGCAGCTTGTTAACGCCACGTTTGTTGACCTGTGAGGTTCAGTGTTGCTCATACTGGATTTATAAAACCATTGTTAAAACATGAATCAGTTAAAGTGTGAATGAACTTATTATGGGATGGCAGCAGTTCCCGTTAAAATGATCTGTTTTTGTTAAAAACCAACACTTTCTATTTTAAATGTGCATCCTGCTGTTATTTCTGACATTTCTAATCGATTTCTTAGTTAACTGTGTTTGTGGTGTTCATCAAAATTAAAGCTGAATTAAAAATGATATTTCATATATTATAATGTTATAATATAACATTTAATATCATATTTGAACCAACTGTTAAATGTTATTAATAACTTCAAACTGCATTGAAATAATCACAATATATAAATATTAATAATAATAATGATCAAATACACTGAAGAATATCACATTTATTTGTGGGAGCCACTGTCATTAACCCTGCTGTATTATTGATTATCTGTCATCAGTTGTTTTGTTTGTTCCTTAGCTCCATCACTCTCTTTAAAAAGTTAAAATAATAGATAAAAAATATTCATAATAATAAATTAATTAGTTCAAGACTTTAATAGAAACTAATTTGTTGAAGGAAGAGGGAAAGTAAAATAAAACCAGTAACTGGGTTTTAAAAGAACCTCACGATCTTTGTACATGAACATGATTCTGATTCTTTCCAACAAACTGTTAAAAATAAACAGCAGAGTTGATGTTAAAGAGGTTTAAACACAGACAGAGACAGAAAATAAACTGAACAGTAGAAACACGATGTTTCCTGTTGTAAAATACAGGTCGTGTGTCAGTAGCATCATCAGTGTTAGAGCTTTAAGACATATCAGAGCTAAAATATGATAGAAACTATTAAACATAAGGAAAAATTAGTAAATAATAAAATATTAACTTTTAAATGAAATCTACTTTCTAAATCTAAGTAAAATAATGTCAAACTGTCCTAGAATATACTTTCTTTAAAACTGTGTTGTACTTTCACTGAGTCATCACGCAGAGAAATGTTTTTACTGATAAACTCTGATATTTACACATTGTTGCTTCCTAGTCTGCACCAGGCTGAGCAGAGCAGCATGTTTGCGGTGATGTTTCCCACGCTCGTCCTCAGCACATGTTTTTCATTATTCACATTATTGTGAAACTGCAGAGAACATGAGTGTGATTCACGTCCAAGTCAGAGCTGCTTCTCATCTCAGCTTTAATGAGAAACAGATGTAGCTTTTCATCGTTCACAAAGCTCTGCTGTCAGAGCAGCCAGACGGGGGCGTACAGTCATGTCAGCATCTGGGTGAGTTTTGGGTGAAGTTCAGTTGAGTTTCAGGAAGTATTTAGGGGGAGGTCCAGCCGAGGTTTAGCTGGGTTTTGGTTGAGGTTCAGGTGATGTTTAGGTTTTGAGGTTTTGGTAGGGGTTTGGGTGAATTTTGGTGGGGTCTCAACCTGACCACCTCTGCCCCTCCTCTCCACATTCAGCCCATCACTTCGCCATCCTGTGGGCGGCAGTGGGGAACACGGTCCCTGCCACCTTCTGGGCCATGTACTACCTGGTGACTCACCCCGAGGCGTTGAACGTCGTCCGACAGGAGATCTATGACGTCCTGAACCTCGGCACCGTGGAGCTCAACAGCAACCAAGACGTGGCGCTGGATAATGAGCAGCTAGACCGACTCCTGTATCTGGGTACGTTCAACTTCACTAACACGTCTGCATGAAAATCAGGAAGAAGAGTGTTGACAGGGTGGCCAAAGTGAGAATTACAGCAGAAAGATCCAGATCTGCATAGACCTGCTGTTTCTGATCCCTTCCCTCCACAGAGAGCGCCATCAACGAGAGCCTCCGTCTGTCCTCGGCCTCCATGAACATCCGGGTGGCACAGGAAGACTTCAGCCTGCAACTGGACGACAAGCGTTCGCTGGCCGTTAGGAAAGGAGACTTCATCGCCCTGTACCCTCAGAGCCTGCACCTGGACCCCGAGATCTATGACAATCCGCAGGTAGCAAGACCACCGCCACGCTGCCGCCATCTTTAATCACTCAGTGGTTTTCTGCTTGGCTCACGGTATAGCTCCACATCAGTGTTGTAAAGAAAAAAAGTACTAATACTTCACTCCTGAACTTCAGTATGTTTTGGGAGTATGTGAACTTTACCTGAGTGGTTTTAATTGTGTCAACTTTGACTTTGACTTCACTACATTTTAACTTAATGAGACTTTTCTCTGATCCATTTTCAATGTTGAGTGACTCAGTAAATGTGGTGTTTTGACTCTAAGTCGACCTGTGACTGTTTAGACCATCAACACCATGTCTGAGGGTTGATGGAGGCTCCATCTTAAAGGTGGATGATGGAGAAACTTCAACAATATCAATATCAAACACACATTTACATTTAGTGAAAAAAGAACAACTTTAGTTCTTTAGTTCAGACTCATTCATTGTCTATGAAGATTGTTGTAGCTCCATGTTTTAAAGTGCTGGATAAACTTCATAATATTCTTCTGTTTTATTAACATGTACTTGTACTTTTACTTTCTACACTTAACTACATTTACTTATAGATTACTGTCATACTGAAGTACAGTAAATACTAGATACTTTAAGACTTTTACTGGAGAATCATTCTAGTGACGACTTGAACTTCTACCAAAGTTATTTTATTCTTCTACTCTAGTGTCTCTACTTCTACTCTAGTGTCTCTACTTCTACTCTAGTGTCTCTACTTCTACTCTAGTGTCTCTACTTCTACTCTAGTGGGACTTTCATAGACTCCACACAAACAAGCTTAATACCATCTTAAATGACATTCTGACTTCATGGTCTGTCACATATTTCACAATCTTTAGGAGATAAAGGGGAAAGTCAAAAGTTTAAGGGCCTTGGTTTTTCACAGTAAAGGTCTGGTCTGATCCAGGTTCAGGTCTGTGTTGTAACAAAGAATTCTGTCTTTACTGCACGTGCTCAGACGTTCCAGTTCGACCGCTTCGTCCAGGATGGGAAAAAGAAGACAGACTTCTCCAAGGACAATCAGAAGCTTAAGTACTACCTGATGCCTTTCGGCTCCGGCTCGTCTAAGTGTCCCGGCCGATACTTCGCAATCAATGAGATCAAGCAGTTCCTGTGTCTGCTGCTGCTCTACTTCGACCTCCAGCTGGAGGAGGGTCAGGCCAGAGCCACGCTAGACTCCAGCCGAGCCGGACTGGGTATCCTGCTGCCCGCCGCAGACATCCACTTCCGCTACCAACGCAGAGTGCTTTAACTGAAATCAGGTGGCATGCAGGGGATGGCATCCTCTCTGCTGCATCCACATCCAATCAGGAGAGAGCTTAAAGGTCAAAGAAATTAATGTCAACGTGTCTGTGAACAAGATGGAGCTTTCAACACAATGCAGGAAAACTGCTCCAAGAAATGCCCCACTGACCCGACTTCACTGACCTGACTAAACTGACCCCTGTACTAACTGAGGGGTGTACTGACCTAACTGACCCAACTAACTGACCGGACCTATCTGATATGATCTGATCTGACTGAATGGAATTGACTAACTGGAGTGACGTAAATTAATTTAACTCTTTAATGTGAAAAGATGATTAACCTACTTCCTGTTGCTGTGGTCTTAATGTGAAGATGTTTCTCTGGCATTTCCTGAGGCAGCACCGTGATGTCCAGAGTCACTTCCTGTTACTGTGAACTCTGCCTCCATCAGTGTGTTGGGTCTTTGCATTATTCTGTAAATACTGAGCCTGACTGAAGAATGGCAGCTCTGATTAACTCTTATCACTTTTCATCATCTCATCTGTTTGTATCATGTTTTTAGTCGTCTCTGACATTAAAGGAACAGTTGGACATGTCAGCGTCTTTACCGTCAGGGATGTTGTTTGGGTAGTTTAGCATAGATTGTGGGACCAGGTTGGAGCTGATTTTCAGGTGGTTTGTAGTTTGGTGACTCTTCAGTTAAATACACAACAGATAACCAGCAGCTGTGAATCTGACAGTGTCTTCATCATCAAACAGCTTTTCTACTTTAATGTGAAATTACCCTCACTTTTATAATAAACTGATCTTGATAAAACATTGAACTTGTTTCCATGTTGATAGAAGACCAAACAGTTCCTTGGTTGAATCGTTACCGAGCCTGGTGTGTTTTATAAGATATAGTGCTCTCGCAGACAGAGCGACTTAGGATTCATAAAACAATTATTAAAACATGAATCAGTTCAAATGTGAATGTTAAATGAAGACAGCCATTTTAACTTCACAGAGACAGAAACACTACCTTATTATGGGATGGCAGGAGTTCCTGTTATTGATAATAACATGTTGTCAACAGTATCGCGCTGTGACTTACAATAAAAGCCGGATGAAAATGTTAGCAATAACTTTTTACTGCACATTAGTCACATGTGATCACCTCCACATAGATCAAAAAAATTGTAATTACAATTACAATTACAAAAACTTACAAGAAAATTATAATTACAATATTTAAACTTAGTATGATTTAAAATCAATATTTATATATAAATTAATGCAAATATTAATAATTATGAATGAGAATGAGAATATTCAAAATATACTGTGGAATATCATCTTTTCTCGTCTTATCTTCCTCTTTAATGTGATGGGTCCAGATCAGATACTAAAGCTGCAGGAGCAGCAACCTCAGGTGCTAGGGCCAAACCCTCCTCTTCCCGGCCACTTCCACCAACTCCTCTGGAGGGACCCACAGGAGTATCCAGGCCAGCCTCCAGACATAGTCTCTCCTGGGTCTTCCCCGGGGCCACACCACACCATCTTGCCACAGCGCTGCCCCTAGACTCAGTACTGGGGCCTCTTCTCTTTATAATCTACACCACCTCGCTCAGCCAGATCATCACTCACATGGCTTCACATACCATGACTATGCTGATGATATCCAGCTTTGTCTGTCATTCCCACCTGACGACTCTACGGTCTCAGCACAAATTTCCAGTTGTCTCTCTGACATATCTGCATTGTTGAAAGCCCATCACCTCCAACTAAACTTCTCAAAACTAAACTGCTGGTCTTCCCAGCCTTGCCAACCCTATATCACAACATCTGCATCAAAACTGACTCCCTATCTCTTGCTCCTGGTAAGGTAGCAAGAAATTTATGACCAGCTGACTTTTACAGAACATGTTGTTACCCAGTCATGCTGCTTTTCACTATTGAGTATAAGAAACATCAGGCTGTACCTAGCCCAACAGGCTACCCAGCTCCTAGTACAGTCTATGGTTATCTCCCACCTTGACTACTGCAACTCCCCTCTAACAAGCCTCTATCATGTGCTGTGAAACTGCTTTAGATAGTCCATAATGTGGTGGCGCATCTGGTCTTCAATCAGCCTAAAAGGACACACGTCATTCCTCTGTTCACTGAGCTCAACTGGCTACCCTTAGCCAGCCGCATCAAATTCAAATCACTAATGCTGGCCTAAAGTGCTTGATGGGTCTGCACCCACCTCTTCGGAGAGGAGGGTGCCCCCTCTACCGCACTATGTCCTTCTGCACTTGACTACATTTTGCACTCTCACCCTCTGGCATTTCTTAACTTGTGATATTTTTACTAAGACCTCTTCTACGTAGTTTGATTGTTAATCCTTGTCTGTAAGTCACTTTGGATAAATGCGGCTAAATGCATGAATATAAATGTCCAGGGCGCATCATGATCAAATGCGCTAACCACATCAATTGCCTCCTTTTGATGTGGAGGAGCAGTGTCGCTATTTTTTCAGTCACTACCCTCAATTCATGAACATAGATGACGGTCAAAACCCATACTCCTGGAACACCCAACAGAGCACACCCCAAGGGACACGGTCATAAGCCTTCTCCAGATCCAAGAAACACATGTGGACTGGTTGGGCAAACATCCCATATGCCCTCTAGTACCCTTGTCAGCGAATAGAGCTGATAAGGGCTTCACAACCAGGGCGAAAACTGCATTGTTCCTCCTGGATCCCAGGAACGGCCAAACTCTCCTCTCTAGTACCCTGGTGTAGACTTTCCCAGGGAGCCTGAGGAGTGTGATTCCTCTACAATTGGAACACACCCCCTGGTTACCTTTTTTAAAAATGGAAATCACTCCAATCCAGAGGCATTGTCCCCACACTGTTCACACAATGCAGAGACATGAAACCCAAGACAGGCCAACAACATCCAGAGCCTAAAGGTACTCAGGACGGATCTGTAGTTTAAATCCTACTTTATTAGGAGTATTACTATTAATTTAATTATTAACAGTCAATTAAAGCCAGGGCACCACCTCTTGCCGACGTCAAAGAGGACTGTTTTATGTCAGAAATTTGGAAGGAATTTAATACATTTGCACTGTTAATTCAATTGATTTTATCTCAATCTGACAACACAGACTCCGGGTTCTGTCTCGGTGACCCGTGGGTCACAGCACAGCTGTTCAATCCTGGGCGTGTGTGAGTCGGACTGACTCAATCTGCCTCCTGGTGGTCACTGCTGTCGATGCTCAGGCTGGTAGTTGATGACTGGATCAGATGTTTCTCATCTGCTTAAACTCTTTGCAGGTCAAGCAGGATAGCAGGTCCAATTTATGAAGACGTTTCTCGATCGTGGATGAAGAATTTGAACATTTGGCTGAACAACACAAAAACTCTGAAGACTTTCAAAAAATGCTAATATACAACCGACACTAATATGCAATTATAAAAAGACAATCAAAAATAATTAATGTTGGCTAGTGAAATTAAGAAAACTTTGAGTTGCATTTCAACTTAGTTACAAAAGCAAAAAGAAAATTTACAAAATGAAGATTGTCTCAAGAAGTTAAGAAAAGATAAAACAAGACATAGACAGAAGAACACTAAGAACTAAATGAAGACAAAGATTGCTTGGAAGGCATGCTTAATATTTCCCTTTTGTTCCTAATGCTAGACTCTCCTTCACTTTGCCTATTTTACAAAAAATCATTGCTGTCCTAAAGAACATTATTCCTCTTACAATGTCAGTCAGTCTCTCTTCTAATCAGTGAATTTTTATCTAACTCTTATGGGTTTCGTCGGGCTCTCCCATTCCTGCACTATAGCTTCCTCCTGCAACAACATCTCAATTTCCTTGCATCACAACTGTATAGAAAGCCTCTCCTTAGTTCCTTGTAAATATTTGTGCAAATATGGCATTTGGCAAGATGGCACCAGTGTGGGTGGCGTGTCAACTGTCACTGCCAACTTTGTTTGTATTTTTGCTGATACTGGAAACTGTTAAAAAATAAGCTCAAAGAATTGGATTCCAACAGCTCTGGAGTCAAAACTTCCTGAAAAAGAGAAAGGGGTAGGGGGAGACACAACTGCGAGAGAGAGCAGATGATGTTAATAACATGTAATATATTGATATAAAGACATGAAGTGTGAGGGAGAGACAGAGACTAGAGGAGTGAGGGACAGAGAGAAGAGGAGCAGTGTATTGTCAGAGTCCCCCAGCAGTCTAATCCTATAGCAGCTTAACTAAAGGATGGTTCAGGCAGGCCCGTGTCCCACCTGGACCATCCTTAACTATCAGCTTTATCATAAAGGAAAGTTTTCAGTCTAACCTTAAATGTAGAAAGGGTGTCTGCCTCCTGGACCCAAACTGGATCTGGTTCCATCAGAGAGGAGCCTGATAACTGAAGACTCTACCTCCCATTCTGGTCTTAGAGACTCTAGGAACCACAAGTAAACCAGCAGTTTGTGATCCAAGTCATCTATTAGGATAGTAAGGTACTATGAGCTCCGTAAGATATGATGGAGCCTGATCATTAAGGGTTTTATAGGTTTTTGGTGGGAAAAGATCACATAATCGAGATTTCTGTTTCATGCATCACCTCCACAGTTCCCACATCCTGCTGGGGTCTAACCATGCAGGTTTCCTTTGTATCATCATTGTATCATCTTCTTCCTCTTCCTCCAGTTTCCTGGGTGGAGTCTTCCTCTTCAGTTTGGCGTCAGTTTTTCCTGCATCTCTCAGCTTCTGTGTTAGCTACAAAGGAATAAATGACAGTTGTGCTTTGAGCATCTTTTAAAATAAGTTAAACACTTCACAACAGAAAATAAAAGAGTCTCTGAACTAAGTGAAGTGATTCAAGAGGTTAGTGAGTAAAGTTTAAAATCACAGGCTTTTTCAGCATAAAAACATCAGTTTGTTTCATATTTTAGTCAGTTAAAATGAAAATCAAGAAACGTCTTAAATTAGATTTATATTGTTCACTTAACTATAAAAAGTATAAATCATAAATTGTAAAGAATATGTTTTGTTACTAATTTAAAATGCACAAACTGATAGTTGATGAACAGCTGCATTGACAGGAGCTTTACCGGGTGCATTTTCTTTGCAACAGCAGAATAAAATACAAGTTAATGACTATCTCTCCTAGCAGTGGTGGCTTTCAGCAGTTGCTGAATATATGTTCTGAGTATGGGATGATATATGATGTACAATATAATGCTAATAAGAGTGTTGTATTAGTATGCAGAACTAAAAGTGACAAAGAGATGTGTTTTCCAGAATTCTATCTTTCTGGTTAAGTTTTGAGTGTTGAAGTAAGAAAACAAGTGTTTGTAAGAAAACAAAGCACCTAGGTCATTACATTACAGACCAGATATCTGATGATGATGATATATATAGGCAGTGTTGCATGTTCTATGCCCAAGCTAATATTTTGGCTAGGAAATGTCATATGTGCTCAGAGGAAGTAAAATTCAAACTGTTTAAAGCATACTGTATTCCACTGTACACTGCACCCTTATGGCTAAAGTTTAAAAAGGCAAGTTTACAGAAGGTACAGGTAGCTTATAATGACAGCTTAATGATCCTACTCAGGAGACCAAGGAACCTGATATATAGATTTATATGTTGCTTAAACATGACACAGAACAACATTATAACATTGCTGACTAATCCCAGCTCCCAGTCACCAATGTAGAGGTACTGGTATGTCTTTTATAAGAATGTTGTCTGTTTGTGTTTGTCTATAGTCTTGTTTGTTTGTCTGTTTTTACATTACTTGGACCCTGAGTCTGGCAAATAAAGATGATGATGATGATATTATTTGTTACTGACATTTGTGAACATGTTGCAGAGATGAGGAGGTGTAATTAATCATGAAGGAGGTTGGATCATATTTCAATGATGCCTTGCCCTGGAGGTGCTGCCATCAGGTCTGTTTAACCTGCTGATGTCATGTTTTCAAAGGTCGCCAGGTCGCTGTGTTTCTCTCTGCAGTAACGTTGAGCATCGGTCCAGGTCATTGGCACGTTGACAAAATGGTACTCATGAAGGAGATGAAAACAGGAAATGAGGCCAGAACCTGGGAGAAGATGATAGAAACATATTTATCTAACTATATATATAGTTAGTAGTTACATATGGTTGATTTCATTGTGATGCCACATGTTTAACTGTAAAATGGACAATGGTCCATAACCTGTGTCTTTATAGTGAACTCTGTAATGACATGATCACTGACTCCAGGTCTGTGCTGCTACATTTACATTATATTTGGATGTAACCTTGACTATTGTCTTTTGCATGTCATGACTCACAGGGTTGGAGCTGCATGACTGTAATGTTTGTATGAAACTAGACACTACATGGTTGTTGTACAATGAGGATCATTGAAGACGCCACATACTTCAAACTCTTCACAGTGAATTTACTTCAACTCAGCCACTTAAATAAAATGGTGGACAGATGGACAGAGACTGATTTAACGTGAATATAACAAATATAAAGAAGGATGTTAATCAGTCAGTGGTTTGGAACCAGTATGAAGTATTATTATATAAGTATTATTCATGGTCCAGTGACGTGGATGGATGATATTTCCACATTGGTCTCACTGCAGAACAACTTGGTGACAGGAGGTGACTACAGTCAGGCCTCTCTCTAGAAACACACCTTAAAAGTCCTGAAGTACTTTGCCTTTGTCTTTATAGTGTCCAGAATTCCTGTTTTATTGTCAAAGCACATTGATCCAACAAATAAGTAACTAATGGACTTCAGGTGGTTTAAAACAGTATACTCACAGGTTTAATCCAGCTGGAGAGTGTTGGGAGAATTGTTGATATTCACAGCAGCTGCAGCAGAATCAAGTCTTATCACTCAGACGTACAGATCAACATCTACTGACACACTGAGACAACCAGTCTAGAGCTGCTGAGTCTACAGGCTCACATTTGAATATACAAACCAGGAATAAGGTCCTGGTAAGTGTTACCTGGTCCTGAGTCAGCTGTGCTGCCATCAGCGCTGTAGAGAAGCAGACAGACAGATGAAGGTCAGTGTGACAGTGTTTGTTAAAGGTTGAGTTTGTTGGCTCCTGATTGGCTGGAAACACTCACCTGAACACAGACAGCACAGAGCAGCAGCAGGGAGGAAAAGCATTTTGTGTTGTGGTGTTTCCTCTGGTGAACCTGGGGAGAAGTGGCGCTCTGATGCAGCTGAGGTCAAACCAGGACGAGCCACCAGATCAGACCGGGACCACGTGGTTTCTAACGGGTCCTCAAAGCTCCCTGTCGGCCCCCGCATGCCCACAGAGAAGCCGACTGACGGCTCAGCTCAAGCTGTCGTGTGGTTTTCCGCTGAGTGGGAGGTTTTAAAGGGGAAAGAAACATGACAAACTCTGCTGAGTTGAACAGTGAAAATGATCATTTCGTGGCAGCAACATTAAAGTATAAAAAGCTCCTGTTTGTCAGTGTGTGACTGGTCAAACTGAGACCTTCAGTCTCCAACATGCTGTTTGTGTTCAACCTTCAAATGTCTGCTGCTGAAAAAGAGTTTTCAACAGAGACCAGGACCCTGAAGCCAAACTGGTCCTGATAGTCAGAGCAGCAGCTAGCATGGCTGCCATCAGTGTGTGAGGCTAAATGTAAAGACTGTGGATCGAAGCTTCATTCAAATACACACATTTACCACATGTATATATGTGCTTTAACATACAGTATGTGACATCAGCTCCATCTGCTCTGTGCTGCTGCTGTCAGGAAGAAAACTGACTCTCTGCTGCCCTCTGGTGGCTCAGACTGACGTTATCCTCGTCAGCTGTTTGAAGGCTGTTAATCTTCCTGCTGCTGCTTTATGCTTCAACAGCAGCAGGCTTTTATTGTGAAACAGGAAGTAGAAGCCTATGTATTTTGGACTGTTTGGTTCGTGGACATTAGATGAAATGAAGGTTATAAACTCAGACCAAAGACCAGGACTAGTCAGTGAGTCCAACAGACCAGGATCTGGTCCAGTTCTCTGCTTCAGCCCCACAGAGACAAGTAGATGTGACTGGAATTAAATTGAAATCAAATGAATGATGCTGAAATCTAGACTGTTGTTACGGTGAATAGGCTGATACAACTTTAACCTTCATGTTCAGCTGCAACCCTAGCGCCACAAAACAATACAACTAAATATAAGAACATGATTCAAAGTGTCAGTAGGAAACTTTCATATCTGATACGTCCAAGTCCAGTTTCAGTGTCAGTCAGTCTCTGGTTTAGGACGACAAGCTCAATGACATGATATTGGTTGAAGCCGACAGGAAAAGGGGGCGCTCAAGAAAACATAGGGGCCTCCTACACAGGAGCATAGTCCTGCTGAGGAACTGGCCCTTGATGTTGTACATGCACGTGCCACTTTGTGTATTACACATCATACTGTATTCTTGCTGAGATTTTCAGCGTCACCCACAGTAAACATGAACGACTGCGCTGTGTCACTGACAATGTGCGGTTTGAGGAGATCACAGACAAATAAGTGACATGGACGAAAATCTGTAGTGTTTGCACCCTGTGTCCCAGTGACAACCACACTGGGACAAACTAGGACAAACTGAGTCTCCAACAGATTCCAGGTCCAACATCTGTCTCTGTCCAGAAGAGTTCAGTCCTAGGAACAGCTAAGATCCTGAACCATCAAACTCCCAGGCCTCTAGTAGAGGACCTGATCTTGAAGAAGATGCTCTGCTGTGATACAACATGCGTCTCACCACATGAACAAACATCTGAGAGAAAAGTGTCTGCAGCTGCTCTATGTATACATGTGTCCTTTTAACTTCCCTCTTGTCTCCCGTTTCTTGTTGTTCACAGCAGAAACTTGCAATTACTGTGAATAAAGCTAGCTGAAGACTCATGTCAGTGTATTTATTTCACGTTTGTATAGACACACAAAGACATTACATGGTGTCAGAAGAGCCTGTGTGTCGGCTGTCAGACATGTCCAAGTTCAACCTTCTGAGTGAATTTAAAGGAGACATATTATACCCCTTTTTAAACAAGTTAGAATAGGTCTATGGTCTATACAAAACATGTTCATGAAGTTTTTTTCACAGTATCATTCTCACATAATTAGATCTCACCAGCTCAATTCTTGTCAGTTTCAGTCTCTTACACATTGAGCTGTTTTAGGGCTCTGTCACCTTTATGCAAATGAGCTGCTATTGTCCACGCCCACCTGTCCCACGTTTACGCTACGCATTTACTGCACGTGAAAATGGCAGAAAACAGACACTTTCCAGCTCAATATATTTGACCCCGAGTCAAACCCAGAGGAAGAGGAACCAGCGGCACAAACACCACGAACGGAAGCAGTTTCTGAAGGTAAGTCAACTTTTTTAATCAGTTGTGATAAACTAATCACGATACATTCACCGCGACTCAGTAGCTTTACTACTTCCATCTGTTATCAACAGTAACATGTTCTCATGTTACAGTCCACCTCCTCAGACTATAACTACTGTTCACACTGTTGCACATAAACTATGTAATTTTCCTTAATTTTTGACATAATGTCAGTCTCTGTACAATATTTTGTAAACTCTTTTACAACATTTGCTTGCATTTGAAATTTCCCAAAGCTCACAACACTCAATTAGATTTTTTTATATATATGCTGCCATTTATAAACATGCTAGTCTGTGTTAGCATAGCACTCACCTTATATCATGCATAACAGGTGAAACGACGTCTGCAGCAGCTGGAGGAGCCCTCAGTGTGTGACCTATCATCCAGGTTTACACCTGGTGTGTCTCAGTGTTTATTCTCTTCAAATGCAGTCAAACCTGTACAGAGCCGACCATGGGGCTTTACAGCTACTTGTTAGTTTTTACCAACATTTATGACAAATCTATGACAACATACTGTTTGTACTGTTAATACATTTAATGTTAACTGAAAATGTGTGTATGTTAAAGTCGATTACCGCCCTCTAGTGGACACCTTTGGTTTAGGTTTTGTTTTTGCCGCGTGTTTTTTTTAAACATAAATGGTTCAGTGCAGTCACAAACAGTGTACGTCTGTTTTCAGCCTTGGAGCATCTTTGTCCGTAAGTTCAATTGTTTTATGTTATAATGTTGTTTTCTTGTAATATTATATGTATATTTTTTGGTTGTATGGCAAGTCTAGAACTATATGTAATGAGGTTAATGTAATTATACAGCAATATCTATGTAACAGTGTAAGGCGATCACCTCCTTCTTCTCTGGATGCTCATGCTCTGAAGACAGGTCATCGGGGATGTGTATTTTCAGGATTTCGTCCCTGTAGGCTGCTGGGTCCACAGAGACCTGTCCCACGAGGCCCAGTCTTCCACGTACCCTGTACAATATCTGGCAAATCACTGACAACACTTCTGTAACTATGGACATAGTTTCACAAGTATTTCATTGTTCAGTTTTTTATTTATTTATTGTTTTGTTTAGATTAAATACACTGAAGTGCAATAGTATATGCACAGATAAAGTTTGTTCCAGAGCTGTCAACTATGGCTCACCCATTGTATGAGCTACTGAAAGGAAACAGAGTGGATGTGGGGACCTGCCCAGTGTGAGGCATTCAGAAAAATAAAGACTGCACTAGTCACAGCCCCTGTACTCACTTCCTACAACGCCAACAAACCCACCTTGGTGTCAGCTGATGCCAGCAGCTACGGACTGGGTGGCGTCCTGCTGCAGCAGCACCAGGACCACTGGAAATCTGTGGCCTATTGTTCCAGACAACTGAGCGACACAGAGGAAAGGTACACGCAAATCGAGAAAGAATGTCTGGCTAGTGTGTGGGTCTGTGAACGTTTTGACAAATACCTGTATGGACTTGATAGCTTTAGGCTAATTACAGATCACAAACCACTGGTACCTCTCATGAACAGTAAAGACCTGGACCAATCAGGTGCCAGAGACTAATAATGAGGTTCATGCAGTTTAATGCCATAGCAGGGCATGCACCTGGAAAAACACTGGCAGTAGCTGATTTGCTCTCTAGGAGCCCAGAGAAGTGTTCGGGAGATGGGGTCTGTCATGATGAGGTGGCAGCACACATTGATGTTTTCATGGGCCAGGTCCCAGCCACACCACACAGGATAACTGAGCTATAACAGCACACAGACAATGACAGGCAGCTCCAGATAGTTATAGGTTTCATCAGGAATGGGTGGCCAGAATATTTGGAAAAGGTACCTGAGGCAGTCAGGGAGTTTTACCAAGTGAGAGGAGAACTATCTGAGATTGATGGGTTAGTGATTGGCAGTGATGAGGCAGCCGCAGTGTATTTCCCACAGGAATGAGGAAGGTTATTTTAGAGAGAATCCATGACGGACATCAGGGTCTAGTTAATTGAAGGGAAAGAGCAAACCAATCTGTACGGTGGCCCAGAATGTCAGATGAATCGGATCAATAGCACAGCAGTGTAGATTCTGTAGGAAACACAGAAATACACAGAGGAAAGAGCCATTAATGCTCAGCAAACTCCTGACTAGACCATGGCAGAAAGTTGCTATAGATTTATGTGAGTATAAGAAACAGAACTACTTAGTGGTGTCTGACTATTACTTCAGATATCTTGAGATTCTGAATCTACCTACAGCTACTAGTAGCCAGGTTGTAGCTAAACTCTAGCTCTAGCTCTACTCCAATGTAACCCGCCTCAGCCCAACTAGTAATCGTAAAGACTGAGTGGTACAGGTATGTTTTGATCAACCCGTTAATTATCTCATGGACCAGCAAATCAGAAGTCTAAACTCGCTATAGGAGAAAGGGGTATTAGCAATGTGCATGGAGTGGAGGAGTAAAACTCACAGGACCAACAATAAGTATTTACATGGATTGTATTGATTAAAGAGATTTGAAAAAAAAAATATGAATAAATAAATAAAGAAAAAGAAAAAACATTCAAACGTCTATAAACACAAGAGACGTTGGCAAAACGGTTCACAAAATAAAATCCAGAATTTCTCACTGTCACAGTTCACTTTAGGTGGCTCGCCACAACCACTGAGGTTCACTCCTGCCCCTGCAGGAAAGGGAGAATCCCAGCAGAAGAAGTCTTCTTTCACACAACCCAGGAATCATGCAAAGAAAAAGACCCGGCCTATATAGGCCAAAAGAGAGTTACATGACTTCTCCACAAATAAAATACATCCACAACTAATTGCATATAAACAAACACATACATCCATTTACATTGAAACATTGTTTTCTTTCTTTCTTTTTTTTTAAGTGATCTTCATAACTATTCTCACTGTCCATCAAATGAACTAAAAATATGTCTTAACATTAACATGAAACAACTGACTAACCCATAACTTGTCCGTTCATCTTTTTTTTTTCCCACTATTTCTCACTCTCACATAAAGAACACACAAGGTGAATGAATTAAGAATAATTGAATATGAATAATTAACTATAATCAAACACCTTAACATGAACATTTCTTCTTTAAACATAAAATACATGAACATAATGCTTCTCTCACTCCACATAAACACTAACATATGCACATTTTCTTCCATTTCTCCAACCAGCATCAGCGAAGGTTCCTCACCAGAGACTCAAATGCCACATACACACTTCAGCACAACTGCAGATTACACAGCTCTCATCAACCCAGGATTCACTCTAAAAAAAAACAACAAAAAAAAACACAGGAACACGGGAGTTCAGCAATGCATTGTCTCAAAATAGAGTTTAGCAAGGCACAAGTGGCTAACAGCCCAAGCTAGCGCCACGCTGCTAATAAGCGATATTACTCACTTTTTCTCCTTGTTTCGTCCGCAAAATACACAGCCTGGCAATAAATCCTCAGCCAAAAAGGTTCCGCTCTCCGCGTCAAATATGACAGTGACAATAAAAAAATAAATGAAATGTCTTGCTCTTTCGTACAAAACAGAGTCAGCAGCAGAAAAGTTAGCGCGCAGCCACCGCGACATCGGTCCGACAGAGAGAACGAGACCGGAAAAGAACAACAACCCGCGCGCCCCGACGGCGTCCGATTGGTCGACTTACATCACGTGAACTTCCCGTGTCCCCGCTTCTTGTTCACCCTCAGAAAGACACATTGTCCTGCCTGGAATAACAAAACACCTGTTTTCTCTTTAACAGATATAATTAAGTTGTGTACACTTGCTTTCCTTCCTATTTATCAACATATTTAAGGTTTTAATGAAGAAGAGAAAAGAAAAGACAATGCTATTAAATTTCATTTTTGTGAGATTATTTCAAATCAAACCCTATTTATTTATTTATTTATTTATTCAATAAACTGATGAACTGGACTATTAATGAGGACCTAATAACCTGGGTTACACCAAGGTCCTATGTGGTAGAGGTGAGCACTATAGGAGAAACAGGTGCCATCTGCAGTCCACACCAGAGCATCTCACACCTGTGGGTGAGAAGCCAAACCCTGACCAAGCCAAGGGAGACCAGGGACATCGAGAGCACACAAGGAACAGTCACAGCACATGCATACACACACCAGGGACAGTAACTGTTACTCGCTCTGGCAGAGTGAGCAAAGCCCCAGACAAATGGCATTGGTAATAAAGGGTTTATCAGAGGTGGTGATATGTATAAAAATGTAAAAAAGAAATGTTTATGTTTTGTTAAAAAAAATGAACAGAACAGAACAGAGTGTTGGTTTATAGTAAAGGTTCAAGTTAACAGGGGAGTGCAACATCTTTAAAGGAGGGGATGTGATAGCAGGTGATTACCTGAAGAGGTCACTGTGAGTTTAATTAATTGGTTGTACAATAGTAATGTATTGGCTGGGGGACTGGAGGAAGGAGTGAAGAAGTCATGTTCTATTGATGACAGTGAATAAAGCAAGCTGAACACAGAAGACTCACGTCAGTGTAATTATTCAAACAACAGTTATTTATCCAAGTGCCATATATGAACACAACAGAGGATGACTATTTAAAATTTACTGCTGCACAGGTTGATCATGGTTTTGACAGCGTTGCATCTTGTCTACGTTCAACACTTGATGCTGTTGCCCCACTGAGAAAGAAGGTAGTGAATCAGAGGAGGAGAGTTGGTTTAACTCACAAACACAGGCTTTAAAGCAACAGTCAGATTCTAGAGAGGAAGTGGCTTCAACCAAACAAGAAGAACTTTATGTAGCCTGGAGAAATAGTTTCATAGAATATAAGAGAGTCCTCAGAAAGGCCAGAGCCTCTTACTATTCTTCTTTAATTGAAGAAAACAAGAACAACCCAGGTTCCTTCTCATCACTGTAGCCAGGCTGACAGAAAGTCACAGCTCTGTGGAGACGTCTATTCCAGTAAACCTCAGCAGTAGTGACTTTATGAACTTTTTTACTAATAAAATTGTTGTCATCAGAGATAAAATTAGTTACCTCCTTCCCACTTGAGGAGCTGATATTTCACCCAGTGCAGTAGACTTGGAATCAGCAGTAACAGCTGATTTTTATCTGGACAGTTTTTCTCCCATAGATCTGAACTGACTACAACAGTTTCTTCATCCAGACCAACGACTTGTCTCTTAGACCCTGTTCCAACCAGGCTGTTTAAAGACGTCCTCCCTTTAGTTGACACGTCCATCTTGTCGGTTGTTGGTTTTTATCATCTGGTGGTATATTAATAAAACTGAATTGAACTGACAACAGGTTTTTACTTTGATCAGCTGTGACCTACTGAAATAATGAGACCTGAGGTGAACCAACATGGCCGCTCTAGTTCTGCTTCAGGAAGAGAACAACAACGTGACTTGTTTGTCTCAGTGGTTTGTGTTTCTGTCTCTGTGTGGTTTGTGTTTTGTTGCTCTGATCAACCATAAGTACAATCTACTTTTAGTCAATGTTGCAGTGGAGGAGTCGCTGTTGAAAATCACCTCATGGTGTCAATTTAAAGTCTCTGCAGGCAAAAACTTCAAGAGGAGAAATTCATCAGACTAATTATGAGTCCAAGTGAATCTCCAGGAAAATAAAGTGTGTTCACACTGACAGATGTATATTTGTCCACAACAGAAACAACCAAGATGATGTTTCATGTGTACGTGATGTTTCTGTTGTGGTGTAAATATGGCAGATATGTATAGAAATGTATCAGTTGGATCTTAGAAGAAAGTTTTGAATGTTTCTTTGAATCAGTGTTTTTCTGTGTAGGACTCATCTATTATTGATTCTTCTTATGTCCACCAGCAGCTCACTCACAAACTCAACAGTCTCATTCTACAGGAGCTTAACGTCTGTTTATTTGCTCACAGTTCATTTCTCAGCTCTGAGTCGAGGATTTGAGCTGTTTCTCTCACACAGTAAAACACAGATGCTTCCTGGAACAGTTGTTTAACCAGAGTGGATGGTTGTAACTGTCATTGTGTTATTAAAGTGAAAAGTCACAGCTAACGGTGTGGAGGCTGCAGAGCAGAAAGACACACAGCTCGTCTGCTGCAGGAAAGGAAGTGCTGCCTCTCTGTCAACAGTTTGTTGTGAGTCCTAATAACCACAGAGAACAGATTCATATCTGCTGCTGTTCACACTCACGAAGCCTCCTCCCTCTCTGTGGTTTGTCTCTTAGTGCCCCCCCCACACAGAGTTAAACTGAGCCCAGCGACACACAGAGACCACCCACCTGGAGGTCTCAGCCTCGGAGGAGTTTTTATGTGGAGTTTGTAGGTGTGGATATATCTGATCAATGGAGTCCATTTTCTGTTTCTGATGAGTTTATTTTCTCAAATCACATTTCAATCCAAACAGGCCACACTCTGCACAATGTGTTAAACAGAAAGACGAGAAGAGAAAAATGTCTGGAAACCAGACGCTAATGATTCAGCTTCATTTTCTATCAATATACACGTCACAATTCAAAGTGGATACGGAGCATTAAAACAACACTATAGCGCAGAATTTAAACTGAGTAACTGTAAATGTGTGTGTGTGATACATGTATTGATCATCTTCAGGCTGACTGTATCTAAGCTGTGGATAAAAAGAGACATTTGACATCAATGAGACGAAGCCACGAGATGCGACGGTGAGAACAGGCGAGCACAAAACGGTCGGTCGGTCGGTCGGTCGGTCGGTCGGCACGTGAGCAGTTGGAGGACGCTCACTTGTTTGTGAGGCTCATCAGCAGAGAGAGTCCACAGCAGTACACCAGACTCTTCACTATCAGCACTGTGTAGAGCAGACAGAGCAGCTTCACCCTGCACTGAGGCTGGAGAGGATCCAGGGGAAGCACTGCAACAGAAAAGGATTCAAACAGAAATCAGTCAGCGGTCTGCTGCTCTGCTGTCTTTGACAGCGTCTCCACATGAAGCTGAAGTGTATGTTGAAATGGTTCAGTGATGAGCACACAGTGAACACACTGATATGAGCCTAACTGCAGCACAACATTGGAGCTGTCCGTGCAGAGAGGCAGCAGGTGATCTTACAGTCAGCTTGCTGCAGAGCTGCCGGGGCTGGTGGATTTCTCTCTGGAGGACAGGAGGCTGCTGGAGCTGGAACCTCTGAAACACAAAAGGAGTCAAATGTTTGGAGTTGCACTGAGAAACGTCAGCGGTCTGCTGCTCTGCTGTCTTTGACAGCGTCTCCACATGAAGCCCGATCACTGCTCAACACAGTCACCGAGCCGTCGTTACCGTGATCTGTCTGGGCCTCCACTCTTCCCCCCTCGTGGTTGACGCAGCAGCGGTATCTATACGTGCTGTCCTCTGTCTGACTGATCACCAAGATGGAGGCGGCGCGTCCCGACACTCTGATCTCCAGCTGCTCTACGTCTTTAGGGGTCACCTCCTCCAGAGAACCGTCCTTCTTCTGTCTTTTCCAGGAGAACTGGACCCGAGGAGGAAACATGCCTGAGGCCAGACACAGCAGGGAGCTCTTCTCCTCCCGGGGGGCTCTGGATGCTGCTGGGTACACACTCACCCTGGGCTTCACTACCTGCTCATCTGAAGCTTGACACACACACACATTCACACAGTCAACAGCAGCTTCCAGCACTGCACTGCATTCAGTCTGATCCTGGAAACTACATGGACTCTGATCACTAAACTACTCATCAATACAGCACAAAGTTCACACATATACTGGATTCACCTTCACATATATTTACTGTGCTACATATCCTGGTTCTATATTATGTTCATCATCAGAGAAACATCAAGTTACACAAAGTCAAAGACGGACACAGTGTTTCAATTCTTTACATTCATATTGAACTTTTAGAAATCACACGTGTCGTCATCATATTATATTAGTATATTTACAGTATGTTGACAACACGGTTGTCATGAAAAGACATATTTAGCGTTATTTAAATACCATGACAGTCATAAGTAGAGATGCACCGATTGTCATTTTCTGGGCCCGTTCTGATTTTTCATACTTTGACCTGACGATAGCGATTTTGGCCGATTCCCGTTTCATTTGTTCTAACTACTTTACAGCTCACACAAAGATTTATTTTCTGATGATCTTTTCTTTAATACAACATTTTAACATAGAAATAGAAGCAGATTTTCAACGGTGGAAAACTCGAACATCTTAAACAAAGAAACAACAAACGGGTTTTGTTCTTTGTCCAAATCTAACTTCAGGTGTGGTATTAAAACATAATAATTCACACACATTTAAACAGTGCAGTGTTACAGAACAACCACTTTCTTCTTTTCACGTTCAATATCCAACTAAAAACACTAAAACTATTTTCAGTGGTTCATCTGGACATAACACTCCAGCGTATCAGAGAACGGTGATTAAATATTTTGGCCGTATCTCTCTTTGGTGCGTCACTTTGTAGACGGTCCCTGAGCACTCGTCTCTCAGCCGACTGCTAACGGACCAATGTGACTCCTACAAGGCAGAGGACGGCTGGTTTGGATGAAAACGGGCTTGTAGCTCACGGTCTACCTTAGCGCAGTTAGAAAGACCTTGGTGTCCTTGGTGTTTTTGTAACGTTTGACTTGTGACTTATTGACCCGGGAGTTTCCAATCAGTGAATATGTTTCCAAGTTGATCGAACTCTAATCAGACCGGTAGCGACAGTTTTTGGTGTCGTCCCTCCACGTCCTACTTTGGCCTCGCAGGTGTTGCGTGTTGTAAACTTGTCGTCTTCTTCAGACACGCTGAAGAGTTTCCATAGCGCTGACATGTTGGAGCTTAATCTGTGCCACTTGTACATGTGTGTGCACGTGAACCGCTGTGAGATATTGATCGTGTGGTGCACGAGTGCATTTGAGCCACATAAAATCATCATGTTTTAGAGCCAGCGACCGGTCGCCGGTCACGGACCATCACGTGAAAACCGTCAATCGGTGCATCCCCAGTCATGAGATATATACAGTGTTAACTGCATATTTCACAACATCAATAACATTACAGGGTTTTATTCCTCATAGAAAACACAAACACATTTACCGTGATATATTTAGGTTATAGTTATATATATATTTACAGCCAAAGACGTGTGAAGGTGTTTGTGTGTTTTCTTATACCTACACAGGTATAGGTAGAATTACTCCATGTCAACATTAACAACTGGTCTGTGGCTGATGCTCATTGACATTTTGTGTCAGATAAATATATTATATATTGATCATAATCTGAGGATTCAAACATTTACACTCACACACTATTTTGAATCAACTCTACATTAAACTAAAGACGTGTTTTGGTTGAAGAAATATTTACAGAACAGTTATTATCAGAAAACAAATAGAATAAAGACAATATAGAACTTATTTTTCTCTCTAACGATTCCAGATATATTTCACATTATTGTTAATATGTCCAACACAAACAGACACATTCACCATCATATAAAGAGCGGTGACATTCATCACATGTACAGTTTTAACCTCATATAAAACAGATTTACTGTCAGTCAGTGTAATATATACTATGGTGGTATAGATCTGTATATATCATCATGTATGATATGTTATATACATAGAAAATGTACATGTCAGTCTGGTCATTATATTTAACCTACACTCATCATATATTCACATATTCTTCTCTTATAAATATTTGTCATTTCTAATGTTTCATTGATTTTTATGTAAATAACTGCTTCCTTGTCTTTTTTATTGTTCCAGTCTTTAGGTTTTCAGGTAAAGTCTTTTTATAATAGTTTTGATCCTATTTATCTTCTGATAGAGTCTTTACTGTTCTCTTTTTTACACAGTCAGGAGAGTTGAAATGTCATGTCACTACTGCTGTACTCTGTACAACTAGTGACAAATAAAACATCTGACATTTTCAACCTTGAGCAGAAACTCACTTAAAACACATTTTCAACGTCTTCAATAAAACGAGTGAAGGAAAATAAATGTTTGTTCTTACCTGTTACAAACAGTTCAGTTCCAGAGCCAAAGGGATCAGGGTAGTACCATCCTGATGTATCACACAGTGAAAATCACTAATACAAAAACCCATGTGCTGTTGAACGTGTCCTCTGACGTGAGTGAGTCCACATTATGAACCAGGATCATATTTCAGCTCCATGATGTGTTTCTCTAATGTTCATATCAACATGACTGTCTCTTCTTTTCTTCTCTTTTTGTTCACAATCAAACATTTTGTGGCGCCCCGCGTTGGTGCCTTCTCTTTGCAGCGTTCAACGGTTCGAGTCCCGACCGAGACCAACTTTGCTGCGTGTCGTTCCCCCGCTGTCCTCTTCTGTTTCCTGTCAGTCTTCACTGTCCCTGTCAATAAAGGCAAAACTACCAAAAATTGTTACCAAAAGTTACCAAATTGATTGTAAAATTACCAAAAGTTGATTGTAACAGTATAAAATGTCTCTTCCTGGTCTCCCTCTCTTTTTCCCCCCTCCTCCACCCTCCTCCCTCCATTTCCTCCTTCTTATCTCTTTTCTCTTTTCACCTCAACCACACTGTTGTAACAACCTGTACATTTTGAATGATAAAGAAACTGTAACAATAACATAATTATAAAACAAAATAAATAAAATGCCAGAGGTAAAAGATGGAAACATGGTGGACGAGATGAAATTATTTCAGCGATAGAAAGTGAATAAAAATAAAATATTGCATATCACATGTGAAGACGTAATTTACATAAAATGTGTGGGTATTGTCTTTAAGAAGCAGTTATATCAAGGTTATTATAATTTGAGTTTTTATAAACTACACTCTACGTCGGCCAGACTGACAAACGGTTTTCAATCAGGGTAGTCATCACACATGTAGCACGTCAGGTACTGTGTTAATGGTATATAAGGATGTGGATTGGTCGTTTTTGGCCTAACGATGCACTACGGCTTCATGGTACTGCTGGAGGATGTGGCACGTAGGAGAGGAAGGAGGGAGTGAATGTTCAGAGACCAACAGGATTTGCTGGCCAATTTGCTGGGACTTGCTGGGACCCGGTAGCTGGTGGAGTCAAGCCTGGGACCTTCCGGTCCTTAGCCACCAGACCACCACTGCCCCTCAATGTGCTGGGCCCAGCGTCAGAGAGAAACACCCGTCAAAACAATCCCATCCCAGTCTCACTGCAAGTTCTCACATCCCTTGGCTTTCTGGCAACCAGCACATTTTAAAGGGAACTGGCTGACCACTCTGGGATCTTTCAGCCAAACTTCAGTCACATTTTGCCAGATGTGCTAGGAGGTGTAATTGGTTTGTCACATCTGTACATTAGCTTTTCTTACATGCTGGGTGGATGAACAGGCAAACAAAAAAGAGCAATTTGCAAGTCTAGTTTCCCGAATGTAATTGGTGCCATTGACTGCACTCATAACTATAAGGGTTTATGTTGAACACACAAGAGCAAGAATAAGAGCAAATTCGGCAAAAAGTTTACAACTTTGAGTGACGCACTGATTTCTGCAAGCATGTTTTTCATCTCCCTCAGTTCCCTGGCCACTTCATGAATGGCGTCCCTCTGAATTTGCTGTACTGCATCTGTAAGGACACGTGCTGGAGGGATTCAAAGGCCGGGCTGCAGTTGTTGAGGCCTCACATGGTTGTTGCTCAGCTGTGGCTGGACCCTCACTGACGGCCACACACGGTCACAAACCAAACTCTCTGTTTCCCTGATGACACATCAACACTGAAACAGGAGTTTTGCTAAACTTTCGTTTTTAGGGTCTTGAGACACAGTTTGTGTGTGAACCAAAGGTCAAAATGTTCCATTTTTACATGTGACTGAGGCTGAACTCTCCTGTTGTTTCAGACTCTGCCACGTCCTCCTGCCCTCAGCCTCCTACCTCTTCCTGCTCACATCTTAAACGTCGAACACAGCAGCACCTGAGGATTTTGTACGTCGTTCCATCTTTACAAGAGACTTCCATCTGACAACACACTGCAGGATGTAGCAAGACCAGCGGGCCTCCCTGTGTTGTTGTCAGGGGTGGGAGGTGTTGATGGCGGTGAAGAGAAAGGAAGACAGAAGCAAGGATGCAGAGTGGGTCTACAGCAGATCCATCTTCTACTAAACAGATGAATTGTAGCAACAATCAGGAGAGACTAAGAAGAGAATGTACAATTATGACATGAATTTTACTGACAACGCAAGAATCTTTGGTACTGTTCTCACACCCGGCAGGATGTGAGAACAGTGGAGGTGATGCATGGACAGAAGATCTTTCCCCAGGGCCTGGACACTGGTGGTGGTGGAGGAAGAGCCAGAGGATGTGTGTTGCCATGAAGAGGTCTTCAAAACAGGGGGTTGACTGGAGGGAGACTATTAACCAGGTTAAGGTGGTAAAGGGGAGGTGGTGGCTCTTGCTGATGCACAAAGCTGAAATGACAGCTGAATGAGAGCAGAGGGAAATTACAATTTTAAATCTTTGTGGCTTGAGACTGATTGGTTGAAACTGCCATGTCAGGTGATGATTGGATAAAGACAGGGCTATCAGGTGTGTAACATGGATGCCCAGTGGGTGGTTCTGACTTAGTGCATGTGTGCAAAGATAGTCTTCCTGACTGAACTTTCACTAAGCTCCATTTGTGACTGTTGTGTGATGATCATCACAGAAACTGTTCTGTTCTACATCAAGAAGTTCACTGATAATGTCACAGTAGACAGACACATGATTTCAAAATGATTTGCATTTATTTTCCATAAATTCTTAAACTCTAGTTATTCACTGTCAAAGCCAGAGTTACTGCCCCTTTGAGATGTTTTGTGGACAATCAGCACACAAATACTGAACTGACTGAAATTTACAGACAATATTAATCAAAGTGTTGATTTTGCAGTGGTTCTTGCAAATGTTGTCTGAGAAAATAAAAGAGAACATTAACCTTTTTAAACATTTTTTAAAATATATTTAAGTAAGTATAATTTATATACTTATAATATATATTGTGTCTCTTTGTAAAGTTCAGGAATTACCGTATTGGCGGTAACACAAGCAACACATTATAAGTTATGAGTTCAGTTCAGGTCACAGTGTCAGAAAATAAAGGCTGCAACTCTTCAGGACCCAGACGAGTCTGTGTGAGTGTTCATACCTGCTGTCTACATCAGTTAGAGGGAGTTAGCCCCAAAGAGAAAACAAACTTCGGTCCCAAGAAAACGATGCAATAACATGTTGTACAGTGTTTGCACTTGGTTGCACTGTCCACCACTTTCTTACATTCGTCACCGTTGTTAACATAAAATTCATGATGATCCCACACAGCAGACGAAACAATGCTACTGCCGATGCATCCTCTAGTTTTTTTGGGCTGAATTGAACAAACCAAGCAATACACGCATATCCAGAACCAAGACAAGTGGTTGTTTCTGTTTTCAGGAACCATTCCACCCCTACTGGACACATTCACTGCCCTCCCTAGATGACATATCCAGCCCCCAGTGTCTCAGCAGGGCCAGGACAATCACCTGACCCCTCCCACCCCAGACAGGTCTTGTTAACCTCCTGTCTTCCAGCAGACACACAAACATTCAATGTAGGACAAACAGGACTCAAACAGTTTTTATCACTGGACCATCACAACACTGAACTCTTGATCATGTTTAATATTCAAAGTAATAATGTGCTGGGATTGGATTTCATGTTGTTTTGTATTTATTCTTCGTGATGCACTGATCTGAGGAGACTCCTCCAGTTTCACCATACTTCACTGATACAGTGACAAGTTCTCTTCTGGTCCCAGTTCACTGACCAGCTCTTAGTATTTGTAGAAGTAGACGCTCAAATATGAATCAATATCAAATCAAAGAGAAGAGAAACTGTGTGAGATGGAGGTGAAATATGTGAAGCTGTGCTGTGGTTTACTGCTCTCTTCCTGTCACTGACTCTGTTTGACATCTGTTCATCTGTTCAGGTTTTTGTTCAGGCTTCACACAGCTTTTCTCACTGTGGAATCAACCAAACAGGCGCAGTAGTAGGAGGCTTTATGAAAGAGTTTAACTGACTTTATCTCCAACTCACACATGTTCTGTTTACAATGAGGTGAGAAATCATCTTTCTGAGGATGATTGTAGCCTTTTTCAATGAACCCACCATACCGATTAATATACAGAATCACTGAGAATGTTTTTTTCTTCTGGATCCAGAATATATTGCCAGTGGAACACTGGTCAGTTCCTCGGCAGGTGAAGGAAACAGTTTGACCAACTCTCCTGGTCAATGTTACCTGGTCCTGAGTCAGCTGTGCTGCCACCAGCACTGTAGAGAAGCAGACAGACAGATGAAGGTCAGTGTGACAGTGTTTGTTAAAGGTTGAGTTTGTTGGCTCCTGATTGGCTGGAAACACTCACCTGAACACAGACAGCACAGAGCAGCAGCAGGGAGGAAAAGCATTTTGTGCCGTGGTGTTTCCTCTGGTGAACCTGGGGAGAAGTGGCGCTCTGATGCAGCTGAGGTCAAACCAGGACGAGCCACCAGATCAGACCGGGACCACGTGGTTTCTAACGGGTCCTCAAAGCTCCCGTCGGCCCCCGCGGCCCACAGAGAAGCCGACTGACGGCTCAGCTCAAGCTGTCGTGTGGTTTTCCGCTGAGTGGGAGGTTTTAAAGGGAAAGAAACATGACAAACTCTGCTGAGTTGAACAGTGAAAATGATCATTTCGTGGCAGCAACATTAAAGTATAAAAAGCTTCTGTTTGTCAGTGTGTGACTGGTCAAACTGAGACCTTCAGTCTCCAACATGCTGTTTGTGTTCAACCTTCAAATGTCTGCTGCTGAAAAAGAGTTTTCAACAGAGACCAGGACCCTGAAGCCAAACTGGTCCTGATAGTCAGAGCAGCAGCTAGCATGGCTGCCATCAGTGTGTGAGGCTAAATGTAAAGACTGTGGACCGAAGCTTCATTCAAATACACACATTTACCACATGTATATATGTGCTTTAACATACAGTATGTGACATCAGCTCCATCTGCTCTGTGCTGCTGCTGTCAGGAAGAAAACTGACTCTCTGCTGCCCTCTGGTGGCTCAGACTGACATTATCCTCGTCAGCTGTTTGAAGGCTGTTAATCTTCCTGCTGCTGCTTTATGCTTCAACAGCAGCAGGCTTTTATTGTGAAACAGGAAGTAGAAGCCTATGTATTTTGGACTGTTTGGTTCGTGGACATTAGATGAAATGAAGGTTATAAACTCAGACCAAAGACCAGGACTAGTCAGTGAGTCCAACAGACCAGGATCTGGTCCAGTTCTCTGCTTCAGCCCCACAGAGACGAGTAGATGTGACTGGAATTAAATTGAAATCAAATGAATGATGCTGAAATCTAGACTGTTGTTACGGTGAATAGGCTGATACAACTTTAACCTTCATGTTCAGCTGCAACCCTAGCGCCACAAAACAATACAACTAAATATAAGAACATGATTCAAAGTGTCAGTAGGAAACTTTCATATCTGACACGTCCAAGTCCAGTTTCAGTGTCAGTCAGTCTCTGGTTTAGGACGACAAGCACAATGACATGATATTGGTTGAAGCCGACAGGAAAAGGGGGCGCTCAAGAAAACATAGGGGCCTCCTACACAGGAGCATAGTCCTGCTGAGGAACTGGCCCTTGATGTTGTACATGCACGTGCCACTTTGTGTATTACACATCATATGTATTCTTGCTGAGATTTTCAGCGTCACCCACAGTAAACATGAACGACTGCGCTGTGTCACTGACAATGTGCAGTTTAAGGAGATCACAGACAAATAAGTGACATGGACGAAAATCTGTAGTGTTTGCACCCTGTGTCCCAGTGACAACCACACTGGGACAAACTAGGACAAACTGAGTCTCCAACAGATTCCAGGTCCAACATCTGTCTCTGTCCAGAAGAGTTCAGTCCTAGGAACAGCTAAGATCCTGAACCATCAAACTCCCAGGCCTCTAGTAGAGGACCTGATCTTGAAGAAGATGCTCTGCTGTGATACAACATGCGTCTCACCACATGAACAAACATCTGAGAGAAAAGTGTCTGCAGCTGCTCTATGTATACATGTGTCCTTTTAACTTCCCTCTTGTCTCCCGTTTCTTGTTGTTCACAGCAGAAACTTGAACTGTGGTTGGGAACCACTGCGCTGGTACTTTTGATACTTTCAGTACATTTATCTTAAAACTTTTCATTTGAAGTAGAATTTTAAATGTTGTATGTTTTTTTTTTTTTTTTAAATCAGACCATTTTCTGAAGTAAATCCTGTTTTTTCATCACTACTACTGTGATCTCTAATACTATGATGTTACAGTAACCTGGGGTGAAACAGTGTGTGGTTGCAGCCACCAGAGGGCAGCACAAAAAAAATAGACTCATCAGAAGTCAGTAGTGTGGAGCTTTTATTCCTGACAGCAGGGGGCGCTGTTTAATGTCAGTAAAGCTCTTTCTTGGTTTAATGAAGTGACCTGAGGTCAGGCTAAGTTGCATTAGAGTCTAAGGCAACTAACCCTGAGTTTTCACTAAACCTGCTTTGTGACATTGCACAAAACTCTGCCACTCTGACTGACTGGTTTGCAATTTTTTGCACTATGTACATAAAAAACAACACACTGTAAATAATATTTAATATTTTATAAACATATACATTAATATATATTTAATACCTAAATAGACCAGACAGATCAACACACTTCTATTCACTATTCATATATATTTATTCTATACAGCAGTCATCCAGCTCAGTAAATTCAATGTTTATATAATGTTTATATGTTTATATTTTCTGTATATAATGTTTATTCTGTGTTTCTCTATGTTGTATGTTTAAACTATAATGGAGCGAAGGAATAGAACCGTAGCCAAATTCCTTGTATGTGTTCACATACTTGGCCAATAAAGCTGATTCTGATTCTGATTCTGATTCTGAAATGGGCCCCTGGTCACTGAGATTCACAGAAGGTGGATACAACAGAAGCTCAATTGTTGTCAGCAGGTTATGAAATAATAAACAATCTCTAAACAATAATGATGTTTAATAACAGTCCAGTAATGGAGTCTATTGTACTGTACAGGACATAATGAATGAGTAAATGACCCAGATTAGAATCAATAGATATATACAGATAAGACTCCATTAAAGGAGATTTTGAATACGTTTATACGAGAAATGAGCAGTAGTTTTCAGCTTGTCTGTTGAAATGTGATTTAAAACACAGCGACCTGGCGACCTTTGAAAACATGGCTGACATCAGCAGATTAAACAGACCTGGTGGCAGCACCTCACTTTCACTTCATCTAACGTCCACGAACCAAACAGTCCAAAATACAAAGGCTTCTACTTACTGTTTCACAATAAAAGCCTGCTGCTGTTTCACCAGTATAAAGCTTTTAACATGAAGCAGCAGCAGGAAGATTAACAGCCTTCAAACAGCTGACGAGGATAACGTCAGTCTGTGCCACCAGAGGGCAGCAGAGAGTCAGTTTTCTTCCTGACAGCAGCAGCACAGAGCAGATGGAGCTGATGTCACATACTGTATGTTAAAGCACATATATACATGTGGTAAATGTGTGTATTTGAATGAAGCCTCACACACTGATGGCAGCCATGCTAGCTGCTGCTCTGACTATCAGGACCAGTTTGGCTTCAGGGTCCTGGGGCCTCATACACTCCAACAATTGTGTGTATTTCAGGCAGCCGAGGGCAGGAGGACGTGGCAGGGTCTGAAATGACAGGAGAGTTCAGCCTCAGCCACATGTTAAAATGGAGCGTTTTGACCTTTGGTTCACACTCAAACTGTGTGTGAATATGGTCATAATGACCATAACAATAAAACATCAAAGTCTTTGAGTAGAGATTTTTCCGTCTCTTGTCGTGTTTACATTAAAGCTCCAAATCTTAAAATGATCCATGACAGATGAAAGGTTCCTGCCATTATTTCTTATTTTTCTAACATGAATACTTCCTGATCAGTGAGACCAGACTCAATTTTGTTTCTGATGTGACGTATAAACTACTGTCCTTTATCAGGCATCTAACACTCACAGTCTCCAGTTTCCTGATCAGTTCAACTACAGCCACTTACACAACACACCCAGTATACCCAGAAAAACTAGAAATACACAGCAACAAACACCTAACAGCTCAAAAATAAAGACACAGGAGACAGCAGACATCAGAACATCACTTCACTTAATAATAAGAAAGGTCGACAAAGGAGAAATGTCCTGATTTTCTCTCAGATTTGACTTTGGTTTTCTTTCTTCTTCAGGTTTATCAAACAACTTGATCTGATCTCCTTCTTCTTCCTCTTCTGCTCTGTTTTTTAACGACCACCATCTGATGATGACACGATTTAAACTCTTTCATATTATCTTTTTGTATTTTGCTACATTTAAAAAACTGGTCTGAATGTGACGGCAACTGACCGGTCAAGAAACAGCTGTTCATTCATGTTATACAAATGTTTATTATCACAATTATCCACAACTTCTTTATCACATCCAGAGAATAAATACTAATATTAATATGAAAGAGACGTCATTCGATGGTTAAGTTCATCTGCTGCTGCAGGTTGTTGGTTCAGTTCAAGAATTTAACAAGAAACTGAACATGAACATGAAGATTTATCAAAACATAAAACAGGAAGACGTCATCAGTTGAAAGCTGCAGTTCTTCTGATGTCCACCAGGTGGAGCTCTGAGTTCATAAGCACCTTTTCATTTAGAAAAGGTTGTGCTCTAGTTTCTTTCTAGAACCTCTGCTGTGGTTTATTACCAGGGCTTCAGGTCCTGTCTCAGAGACCAGCCTCATGATTTCAGGCTTCATGAACAGTTCACTTCGTCCACTAAACGTGTGGACACTGTCATTGGCGTGTTCGACCGCAGACGTGACGTCAGCCTCGCCCACACTGCAGACCTGGGATCATTTAATGACATTTCTGTGCAGAGAAGTGAAAGAAGGCTTCATGCGACGTTTCAGTTCAACACAGTCGTCTTTGTTCGTTGCCGTCTGCGAGTCCTGGAAAAACTGAGTCACACTTTCACATCTCAGACTGCGTCGGTGCAGCGTCAGGTACAAGAACACCGCTTTGCTTTACTACAAGTCAGCACATGAGCTGTTTATAACAACTGGTCCTGGCTCAGTTCAGGACCAACAGACACAAACTTTTTTAAGTTTTAAGGTTGTCACTTTTTACAAAAATAAAGTTTCACTCTCAAACATCTCGTTTTTTTTGCAGGTGCATCAACAGTTTGCTGGATCTGAAACAGAACAACTTCTTCTTCTCCCATGAACACCTCGCAGTAAAAAGTGACAACCCAATAACGGTCTTCAAACTCAGATCTGGAGTCTAACAGTTCGGTCTAAGACCCTGATCCAGATCTCAGGTCAGGTGGAGATGCTGTCCCGTCCAGGAACAGCATCATGATGGTGATGATGACGTACAGGAAGTAGAGACATCTGATCTCTGCTGTGTGAAGACACAGCGTCCTCAGACTCCCAGCAGTATCCCAGAGAACAGAGAGTCCTGCAAGACGCTGACGGCCGAGCCAGTGGCATTGTCCACAAACACAGAGATGTATTCTCCAGCCTGTGGACACAGAGACACTAAGACAAGGTCCAACATCTGGAAACAGTGAAACAGAAACTGTGTCCTACCTGAAGGTAGAGCGTCCCCGTCAGCAAGATGCTGAATGTTCCTCCAGACACCGCCACGCCCATCACCGACTCCACCGAGCTGAGACAAGTCACAGGGACAACGTTAGAGACACAACGTTAGAGACACAACGTTAGAGACACAACATCAGAGACACAACGTTAGAGACATAACGTTAGAGACACGTTAGAGACACAACATCAGAGACACAACATTAGAGACACAACGTTAGAGACACGTTAGAGACACAACATCAGAGACACAACATCAGAGACACAACATCAGAGACACAACGTTAGAGACACAACGTTAGAGACACAACGTTAGAGACACAACATCAGAGACACAACATCAGAGACACAACATCAGAGACACAACGTTAGAGACATAACGTTAGAGACACGTTAGAGACACAACATCAGAGACACAACATTAGAGACACAACGTTAGAGACACAACGTTAGAGACACAACGTTAGAGACACAACATCAGAGACACAACATCAGAGACACAACATTAGAGACACAACGTTAGAGACACAACGTTAGAGACACAACGTTAGAGACACAACGTTAGAGACACAGACAGGGACAGAGACAGACAGATGTGGATACTCACATGTTGCTCTGACAGAGCGACTCGATGCAGATCGCTGCTCTAACACTGTCTCGGAGACGGACCTGGACTCTGTCCCCCGACTCTGACACACACACACACTCATGTTATTTAATGAGGACTGGTGATGAGAAGATGAAGTTATGATACATGTCAATACTTGGACACATCCAGGTGACATGAGTTCATCAGCTGTGAATAGACACTAATAGACACTTTCATTTTCATTAATGATCAAATGTTTTTGATCAATCACTGTTATCTGTATGTCATGTCATGTTGTGTGTCATGTCATGTTGTGTGTCATGTCATGTTGTGTGTCATGTCATGTTGTGTGTCATGTCATGTTGTGTGCTGTGTGTCGTGTCGTGTCACTCACCGATCAGGAGGCTGGCAGTGAGCTGATAGAAACCAGAGACGGGGGCGGTGTAGCGGCCGGTGCTGGTGTTAAAGCCCCGCCCCCTCTGGAGGCTCCACTCAGAGTCTGAGGGCTGCAGAGGTCAAAGGTCAAAGGAGTCAGATCGTAGTCTACAGAAATCACCTACGGAGCACTTCCTGTTTATATTGTCTACATCTGATTTTATGTTTCACAGATAAAATATCCTATAAATATAGGAGTAGAATAAGTAGAATATACTGTTTCTTTATTGTTGCTGTGGCAACTTGGTAATTTCATCTGACTTATCCTATTTAGCTAACCTGGCTACTTTAGTTAACTTCTTATATTAACCAGCTCAGCTCATGTAGCTACATCAGCTGACCTTGCTGTACGGCTGTAGCTCCAGCAGGCTGCGCCGCGGGATGGACACCGGCTGCAGGAGACGACTGAGGAACGAGGTGGTGACGCGAGGAGGTCGATCACACTGTAGACAGACTCCGCCCACCGCCGCCATGTCTGGAGGGGCACATTAGGGAAAATAAGAGTGTGTGTGTGTTGGCATCCTGCCTGCACACACAGAGACAGACACAAATATAACAGACTGAGTGTGTGTGTCTGACACTCGCACACCTCCTCATGAATTCTGAGTAAATGAAAATGTTTTTTTTTTTTGTTTGTTTTTTAAACTAACAAAGTATCAATGTCTGTAAAGAGTCTAGAACCAACCAGAACCAGAACCCACCGTGTCATCTGGTTTCTAAACTGAACCGTTCAGTTCGAACTGACACTATCTATTATTTTTGTGATCGATTCTTCAATTTCTTTTTATCAATTGATGAAGTAATCGGATAAAATGACAATAATAAGAAACAGGAAAAAAAAGTCGGAAAATTAACTTTTTATTCATTTTCATTTATTCCTGAATGTTAAAAAACTAAATTAAACTCATGTTCTCATGTTCTAATTTTAAAGTGATGTATTGAGTCATAATAAATATCACACTGAAACGACTTTTCTCCGTCCACACGTAACTTGAAGTCTGAAGCCAAAGTTTTCAAAATCTCAGTTTTCAGTGACTGAAGACGTCGTTTACGTGTGGACGAAAGAACAAAAATCAGAAAAAAGTTCCTGGCATGTGGCCGCCGCCGTAGTTAAGAGGTTTAGCTTTGATCACGTGGAGCGATGTGTTCAGTTTCAACTGTCGATTAAATTAAATAAACGAAGCTTCAGTTCTAGAAAAATGTCCTCGATCAATTTTTATAATCAAGTTATTACTGGAGTCATCGTTTCACTGATCTGTAGTTTGACCTCAGCTAGCTAACATTAGCTTCAGTTGGCTAACGGATGCTAACGTTATGGCAGACCTAGCTCATCTCAGTGTTACTGTAGCTAAAGTTGTTAAAGTAACGGTGCTGAGGGGGCGGGGCTTAAATACAAGTCAATAGTTTTGAATGTGATTGTTTCTTTAAATCAAGGTTTTTATCATAATGTGAAAACTCTGAACACAAATGATTCAGACTAAAACACGGAGGAGCAACCTGCTGGAGGAAAACAAGCTGCATGCATGAACGAACAAATTCACTGAACACACACACACACCCATGAACACGTACACACACACACACACACACACACACACACACACACACACACACACACACACACAAACGTGCAGAAAGTCACAAAGACACACCATCAGTCAGCAGGTATGTCAGGAATCCTGCAGCTGAGCCAAGTCACATCCACGCTCCACAAAATTACCCCTATTAAGGACTCAGACAGGCTGCCTCCACACACACACACACACACACACACACACACACACACACACACGTGTTTATGTAACCTACATACTGAAAACAAGGTGAAAACTTGAGAGTGAATTACAGCGAGCAGGAGCTACACGTTAGCACCTCATCATTTTTTCCATCAGCAGCAGAAAGCTAGCCTGTTAGCTTAGCTTAGCACAAACACTAGAAACGGAGGTAAACCGATAGCATCGTGTGTCCTCACCTCTCAGTCTGAGCTGCAGCTCCTGGATGAGCTCCTGTTGTTGGGGCAGGAGGGTTGCCGGGGGCCCCGGAGGCCCCTGGGGTCCCGGGGGTCCCGGTGGACCTGGAAGACCATGCTGCAGAGATAAATAAACATTTGTGGGTGGAACAAGCTGTGGAACCAGAACCAGCATTGACTGTGTGTTGTCTTGAATTTCCAGTCTCTCATTTTCAGGACCTGTCATAAACTAAAACCTCCAAAGACCCCCTTGAAACCCTATAGGACCTGTTGAACCCTCTAGAACCACATAAAGAACATCACAACCTCCTGAAGGTCCATGAGAACCTCCTCACTGACCCCTAGAACTCCTCATGACTCCATCAAGTTTGCAAACCTCAGATGTTCTTGGTGATTAATCCAAAGGACCCACCAGACCCCAGTTATCCAGAACCCAACCCCCGACCCAATTCCAGACACCGCAGGACCCCTGTCGATCCTCCAAAGACTTCAAGTCCATGTCCTAGCGGTTGAGGCTGGGACCCCGAGGGCCTCCACAGTTTATCTGCAACAGTTATTAATGTTGTGGACGTGTGTGTTCTGACCTTCGAGGTCCGTCTGGACCCTTTGGTTCTCCGGTTGCCCCCCTTGTTGGAGTTTCTTCGAAAGATGAGCCAGGAGCTGAGAGGAGACACTCGGGACACATCAGAGGATGTCGGCTCCTGGAAAACACCAACAGAGAAATCAGAACCAGAACCCACAGAGACCACAACAAAGAGAGACCAGACCCAGAGATTCAAGAACACAGACAGTCCAGAATCCAAAGAGACCAGAAACCAGAGAGTCTAGAACCCAGAGACACTGAGAGCTGAAGCCATTTTAATGATCAGTTAAATTATTATTAGTTGATCAGATCATGAATTCTCTGATCTGGAGACCGGTTAGAGGATCAGAAACTGGATCCATGAGGATTAACATCAGATTGATCACTGACTGTCTTGTCAGAGTTTTGTTCCTGTAACAGACAACAGCTGATCAATACACTGATCAGTGATCAATCAGTGATCAGGTGTTTCTTTTACCAGTATCTCAGTGCTGACGGCCTCGTCCTCGTCCAGGAACTCCAGACTCTCCTCGCTCTCTATGTCGTCGATGCTCGCCGCCGCCGGCCTCATCATCATCATCACCATCATCAGTCCCAGGAGCCCTGCCCCACCCAGAGGGCTCCCTCTGTGGGAGGACCTGGCCACCATGCTGGCTGGGTGGAGGTGGAACCGGACCATGTTCAGGTCTGCGTGGACCTACAACGTTCCCATGATGCACCTCTGCCAGAGCTGCCCCTCTTACATCAGCTGAGCTTTGATGGTGCAACCTTTAACCCTCTGAGTCGTCCTCCTCCGTCAGACGTAAACAAAGTGAGGAAACTTTCTGCCTCCTCCTCTTTTTCCAGCTCTTCTCCTCTTGTCTGTCAGCGCTGACTCGTTCCTCCTGCTGCCTGTTTTTCTTCTCTCCTCCTCCTCCTCCTTCTTCTTCTTCTTGGTTTGGACGTCTCCTCTGAGCCCAGGCTGTTTTTATATCTTCCTCCCTGACTCCTCCTCCTCCCTGACTCCTCCTCCTCCTCCCAGCCACTCTCTCTGTCTTTCTTCTGTCTATCTGTCTCTGGATCTGCAGCTGTCACTCTGTCTGTCCTCAGTCTGTCCATAATGTCTCCCCAGCGTCCGTCCGTCTGTCTCTGTTTTATCTCCTCTACCATCACCAGCCTGTGTTTTCCTCCTGTTCATACAGTTAGCTCAGCATTAGCTTAGTATGGCTAAGTTGTTAGCTTGTGGCTAACATGTTAGCTGCTCACTTTTTATTTTCGTTTCATAGAAATGTTTTGTGAGCAGTTGAAAGTTATACAGACTGTCTCTCTCTCTTTCTGTGTGTGTGTGTGTGTGTGTGTCAGTACACACACACCCTGTCAGATAAGGGGGGTGTGGTCCGACAGGATGATGAAAGTTGGTTTGGTTGTTGGCATCTGTGATGAAAATGCAGTTTCCTCTGAATCTGACACACACACACACACACACACACACACACACACACTCACACACACACACTATAGTTTTCCTCCATTTCTTTGATGCTTCAGTCAACTCAAACTCCACGTTTAAATCAGTTAAAACACTCCAACAACAACATTTAAAATGTGTAACAAAAGTGAATTTTGTCACAACCTGCAACCAAATGTTCACATTCTTCCAATCAATCATTAAACAGTTATTGTGTAACTGTTACTGTTATTTTTCCAAACTGTGACTGAAAACTGAAATATTGTCAATATCAGAGAACAGAAACCAAAATAAAACCTGTTGAAATACAACAAATGAGTTCAAACCACCACTGTGGACGTTTAGTTTGTTCATTCATGATGACATGGTCACATGTTCTCATCCATCCTCAGTTCAGGGACCTTTAGAGGGACTGAAATTTACAAAAGGACACATGGAACAAGATTTATAATTGTCCACTTTATAACAGATAAATATGTTGAACCTTCCATGAATTCATCACAGAATGATGGAACATTTATTCTCCATACATCAAAACATGGAGCTGAGCGATAACAGTTAGAAAGTGTCAATAGGGTCCAGACAGGGGGGATATGAGGCATCATCATACAACAGTGAACTGAAAACCACAGATTCTCCAGCGAGAGAGTTGACCTGGTACCAGTCTATTCAACTGGTACCAGTCTATTCACCTCACTCTATCTAGGTGGTGCCAGTGTATTCACTTGGTACCAGTGAAATGACTCCAGTTGAATGTAAAACAAGGTAACATGTCTCATTCACAATGTCAGACCTTCTCTGGACTGGGACTCTGTAGAGCTGCCGCATGGTCTGACTATGTTGTTATGTTTGTATGTTAAATTACATAGGAGCAAAGGAAAAGAACCGTAGCCAAATTCCTTGTACGTGTTCACATACTTGGCCAATAAAGCTGATTCTGAAATATGTCCTGGTCAGTGTTAACTGCTGCCCAGATGTAACACAGTCTCGTGATTTTGATTACAGACATATCCACAATGATCCCTTGAAGATCCTTCCTCTGCCATCACAGTGAGGTAGCCTGTGGACTCTAACGAATAACAAACACTTCTCTAACTGAAGACAGTGTGTTCTACTGACAGGGCAACATGCGACGGTTTATACAGTAACACTCATGCCTCATGAGCCCTGATGTGACGGGATTAGTTTTCCATGGAGATGTGGGTAAAGTTTTTATCACCCAAGCTTCTCAGTGATTTTAGTCTCGTCTGAATGAACCACGTCAGTAATAATTACCTGCACAGACCAACACAGAACACGTGGACTATCACTCACACTCACCTGAGCTGTGGAACAATTCACCTTTTAATTCAGCAGCAGCTCCCCCTGCTGGACACACACACACACACACACACACACACACACACACACACACACACACACACGTGTTGTGACATTGCAGTGAATGAAGCTTCACACACCTGGGGCAGTGAACAGGCTGCAACAGGTGAAGCTGCTCTAAGTCCTGATAAGAGGATCTGTCTGCACACACACACACACACACACACACACACACACACACACACACACACACACACACACAACACACACTGTGCTCCTCCTGTTGAAGATCAGTTTAGTCGTCGCGTCTCTAATGGTTGATATGTGTTGAACAGAGGGATGATGGGAGATGACGAAGAACCCCGACAGAACCACTGACCTCTGACCCCAGGACACACACACTGTAGCACGGTGAGACACACACACTCACACACACACACACTTTGTCTAATACACCTAAGCGTGTATTAGACGAAACATTGCTGATATGTGTGTGTGTGTGTGTGTGTGTATGTGTGCAGGTGTCATGGACACCGAGGATCCGTCTCCTCTGCGTCGATTCGTCATAGCGAAGCGTTCAATCACCTCCATCTTTGATCAGCTGCTGGACTTTGTGAAGGATGGATCTGCCTTTGTGGACGGTCAGACACACACACACACACACACACAAACACACGTTGATTTATCTCTGCAGGAATAGTCATTGTGCTGTTGAACAGAAACATAACTTTTAATTTCGAGGATGAATCTCAGGTGTGTGTGTGTGTGTGTGTGTGTGTGTGTGTGTGTGTGTGTGATGTTGTCAGAGGCGTGGCGTGGTGAGGACCTGGGTCATGTGGCTGTGGAGCAGCAAAGTGCAGAGATGCAGAGCTGCTGCACCAAATTGTCAACCATCAGAGACGTTCTGGTTCGGAGGCACATGAAGGTGGCGTTCTTTGGCAGGTACAGCTAACAGCTAGCTGCTAACAGCTAACTGCTAATGGCTAACTGCTAAAAGCTAATAGCCACCTGCTAGCTGCTAATAGCTAACTGCTAACAGCTAATAGTCGTGCTCTGACATCAGCTTGATGGTGTCACAGTGATGTTGATCTTTGAATCCTATTAGTGACCTTTGACCTTTGACCTGGCCTTGGTGTCCTCGGCAGCAGCGGCCACGACACTGAGTGTGTCTGTGCTCTGATTGGTCCTCAGCAGCTGCAGATAAACGACGCAGGACAGAAGTGTTTTTCTGCTGAATCCAAACCGCCGCTGCAGATAAACTTATCTGTGATTCACAAACTGTTGCTTCATTCTGAAGAACAGAGACACTCTTCCACACAGCAACATGTGATGTCATAACTGTCAGATGATGCAAGCATCTGCATGATGTAATAACACATCAGACAGTGACTTCCACTGGAAACATTTCATTTCTGCTTCAGAGTCAGCAGCAGTAAAATGTTATTAAACTGTGATCGAAGTTATTCAGCCTCCATCAGAACAAATTAGTTTCTTGACAAAATGTTGAATCTGTAATAAACTGATAAACTGAAACAAAATGTTACAAGTGGTTTCTACAAACACAAAACATTACTTTTAACGACCACTGTAGTCTCAGTTATTAACTGCTAACAGCTAAATGCTAGGTGCTAACTGCTAGTTACTAACTGCTAACAGCTAACTGTTAGGTGCTAACTGCTAACAGCTAACAACAACTGATGTTTCTGCTATGAAACTACTAAAACTGTTAGAAACTTCAGGACCTGAAAGATTCAGTTTTACACCATCAGCAGGTTCCTGTTGTGTCTAATCAACAGTTGGTGGTGATAACATCCAAAAACAAACAAGCTAACGAGCTAACAAGCTAACAAGCTAACAAGCCATGTGTAGATTATTTCTAGAGAACCAGGTGGCTGCCACTCGTCAGGTACCTTTGTTTTCTGAAGGCAGCTGAAGAGGTAGATGGTCGGTTGGTAGAGATGTAGACAGGAAGGAAAGTGGGTCAGATTAAATTAGGCTTAGGTGGTCAAAGGTCAAAGGTGATCTTTGACATTTTGACTGAATGTAAAGTGAAACAGTGTTTGTAGTATAAGGAAGTAAACAGGACATAAACGGAAGTAAACAAGAAGAAATAAACGAGAGGAAATGAAGTTGTGTCCATTTGTTGTTCAGGACCAGTAACGGGAAGAGCACCGTCATCAACGCCATGCTCAGAGACCGAGTGCTGCCCAGTGGCATCGGACACACCACCAACTGTTTCCTGAGGGTGGAGGGGACGGATGGAGACGAAGCTTACCTCACCACCGAGGCGTCCAACGAGAGGAGGAGCGTCGCTGTACGTCACACGTGATGATGATGATGATGGTGATGATGATGATGATGATGGTGATGATGATGATGATGATGATGATGATGATGATGATGATGATGATGATGATGATGGTGATGATGGTGATGATGATGATGATGATGATGATGATGATGATGATGATGATGATGATGATGATGATGATGATGATGATGATGATGATGATGATGATGATGATGATGATGATGATGATGATGATGATGATGATGATGATGATGATGATGATGATGATGATGATGATGATGATGATGATGATTGTGATGATGATGATGATGATGATGATGATGATGGTGATGATGGTGATGATGGTGATGATGATGATGATGATGATGATGATGATTGTGATGATGATGATGATGATGATGGTGATGATGGTGATGATGGTGATGATGATGATGGTGATGATGGTGATGATGATGATGATGATGATGATGATGATGATGATGATGATGATGATGATGATGATGATGATGATGATGATGATGATGATGATGATGATGATGATGATGATGATGGTGATGATGATAATGATGATGATGATGATGGTGATGATGGTGATGATGATGATGATGATGATGATGATGATGATGATGATGGTGATGATGATGGTGATGATGGTGATGATGGTGATGATGATAATGATGATGATGATGATGGTGATGATGATGGTGATGAAGATGATGATGACGATGATGGTGACTTCACCTTCCTCCTCAGACCGTGAACCAGCTGGCTCATGCTCTCCACATGGATCCCACCCTAGACTCCGGCAGCCTGGTCAAAGTCTTCTGGCCTAAAAGTCGCTGTGCTCTGCTGAGAGACGACCTGGTGCTCATGGACAGGTAAGACTGTCCTCACCTGTCCATGTGTTTCCTGTTTAGACTGAAATGTCTTAGTTTGCTCACTGTTACAGCACATCACACACCCACCATCCTATGTACCTACATCACTACCTTAGAACCTCGTTACCTTCTTTCCTACCTACCTGTCTACCCACCTAATTTCCTACCTGTCGACTCACCTGTCTACCTACTGAACTACCTACCCACCTTACTACGTAATATCTTCTTACATCCCTTCCAACCTACTGACTTTTTATACCCACCAACCAACCCATCTACCCATCGACTGGAGGGTCAAAGAACTAACCAGACCTTCATCCTTCATATGCACCTATCTACCTACTGGTGGTCCAGACTCCGTCTCAACACTAAAATAACCACGGTGTCACTTTGACCTTTGACCCAGCCCGGGGACAGATGTGACTCTGGAGCTGGACAGCTGGATCGATAGGTTCTGTCTGGACGCCGACGTCTTCGTGTTGGTGGGAAACGCAGAGTCGACATTAATGAACACGGTGAGGAAACAAGTGAACGTGAATATGTTGTGTGTTTCTATTTTTACCATATTAATATTTAGTTTCAGTTGGTCATGATTATTTTACAATAAATTATAATATTCGTCTCATTCTGTCTTCAGGAGAAACTGTTCTTCCACAAAGTCAGTGAGAGAATTTCCAAACCAAACATCTTCATCCTCCACAACAGATGGGACGCTTCAGTGACTGAACCCGAGTACATCGACGAGGTGTGTGTCACCTCAACTCTCCTTTCAGCTGTCAAATGAAATTCTATCTGTAAAATAGAAATAACAGCTGCAGCGTGTGTGCCCCCTGTTGTCCAGGTGAGGAGGCAGCACCTGGACCGATGTGTGAGCTTCCTGGCTGAGGAGCTGAGGGTGGTGAGTCTGGACGAGGCTCCGGGGAGGATCTTCTTTGTCTCTGCTAAAGAGGTCCTGAGCTCCAGGATGCAGAGAGCGCAGGGCATGCCTGAGACAGGTGAGACGGGTGAGACGGGTGAGATGGGTGAGATGGGTGAGACAGGTGAGATGGGTGAGGGACATCGGGTGTGTCCTGATTGAGCAGCCAAACCTCAACCAGCCACGTTTTCTGAATCATATTTAAGAGGCTGAGTGTTAATGTTGAATTAAAGTGACTGAGGTGTTTATTAAGTAAAACTACATAAAACTAGAGTGTTACAACAGTACTACTACAGTACTACTACAGTATTACTACAGTACTACAACAGTACTACTACAGTACTACTACAGTACTACTACAGTACTACTATAGTAATACTACAGTACTACTCCAGTACTGAGCGATGTGGTTCTTCAGCCGACCAGCAGCTGTTTCCTCCTGCAGGTGGCGCTCTGGCTGAAGGTTTCCATGACAGACTGAGAGAGTTTCAGAGGTTTGAGAGGACGTTTGAGGTAAGAACCACCGTGTTTCACCGTTTAACGTCAAAGCCGATGTGACAGTAGATTACATCATGATCACTGAACCTGCAGGAGTTCATCTCCCAGTCGGCCGTGAAGACCAAGTTTGAGCAGCACACGGTCAGGGCGTGGCAGATCACCGAGGCCATCAAGGCCGTCATGGACGCCATCAACATTGCCTCCGCCGACAAGAAGTGAGGCCAAACAGCTCTTTAAGTCTTGCGCACGTGTGTGTGTGAGAGAGATAAAGACCTGTGACCTTTGACCTCTGACAGGATCTGCTGCCTGGAGGAGCGGGAGGAGCAGAGGGACCGGCTGGACTTTGTCCGAGGACAGATTAACCGTCTGACCGACAACGTGAGAGAGAGGATCAGGACTCTGACTGAGGAGGTCACTGCCAAGGTCAACACAACTAATTAACTGTAGTTAATTAGTTAATTAAATAACTAACTAACTGACTGACTAACTAACTGACTGACTGACTGACTGACTAACTAACTGACTAACTAACTAAATAACTAACTAACTAACTGACTGACTGACTGACTAACTAACTCACTGACTAACTAACTAACTAACTAACTAACTGACTGACTGACTGACTGACTGACTGATTGACTGACTAACTAACTGACTGACTGACTAACTAACTGACTAACTAACTAAATAACTAACTAACTAACTAACTGACTGACTGACTGACTAACTAACTAACTAACTAACTAACTAACTAACTGACTGACTAACTAACCGACTGACTGACTGACTAACTAACTAACTGACTAACTGACTAACTAACTAACTAACTAACTGACTGACTGACTGACTGACTAACTAACTGACTAACTAACTGACTAACTAACTAAATAACTGACTGACTGACTGACTGACTAACTAACTGACTAACTAACTAAATAACTGACTAACTGACTAACTAACTAACTTACTTACTGACTGACTAACTAACTCACTGACTAACTAACTAACTGACTGACTGACTGACTGACTGATTGACTGACTAACTAACTGACTAACTAACTAACTGACTGACTGACTGACTGACTGACTAACTAACTAACTAACTAACTAACTAACTAACTGACTGACTAACTAACTAACTAACTAACTAACTAACCGACTGACTGACTGACTGACTGACTGACTGACTGACTGACTAACTAACTAACTGACTAACTAACTGACTAACTAACTAACTGACTGACTGACTGACTGACTGACTAACTAACTGACTAACTAACTAAATAACTGACTGACTGACTGACTGACTAACTAACTAACTTACTTACTGACTAACTAACTGACTAACTAACGAACTTACTGACTGACTGACTGACTAACTAACTGACTAACTAACTCACTCACTGACTAACTAACTAACGAACTTACTGACTGACTGACTGACTAACTAACTGACTAACTAACTCACTCACTGACTAACTAACTAACTGACTGACTGACTGACTGACTGACTGACTGACTGACTAACTAACTAACTAACTAACTAACTAACTGACTGACTGACTGACTAACTGACTAACTAACTAACTAAACTGACTGACTGACTGACTGACTGACTAACTGACTAACTAACTAACTAACTAACTAACTAACTAACTAACTGACTAACTGACTAACTAACTGACTAACTAACTAACTAACTGACTAACTGACTGACTGACTGACTGACTAACTAACTAACTAACTAACTAACTGACTGACTAACTAACCGACTGACTGACTGACTAACTAACTGACTAACTAACTAACTTACTTACTGACTAACTAACTGACTAACTAACGAACTTACTGACTGACTGACTGACTGACTAACTAACTGACTAACTAACTAAATAACTAACTAACTGACTAACTAACTAAATAACTGACTGACTGACTGACTAACTGACTAACTAACTAACTTACTTACTGACTGACTAACTAACTCACTGACTAACTAACTAACTAACTAACTGACTGACTGACTGACTGACTGACTGATTGACTGACTAACTAAATGACTAACTAACTGACTGACTGACTAACTAACTGACTAACTAACTAACTGACTGACTGACTGACTGACTGACTAACTAACTAACTAACTAACTAACTAACTAACTGACTGACTAACTAACTAACTAACTAACTAACCGACTGACTGACTGACTGACTGACTGACTAACTAACTAACTGACTAACTGACTAACTGACTAACTGACTGACTGACTGACTGACTAACTAACTGACTAACTAACTAAATAACTGACTGACTGACTGACTAACTAACTGACTAACTAACTAACTGACTAACTAACTAAATAACTGACTGACTGACTGACTGACTAACTGACTAACTAACTAACTTACTTACTAACTAACTGACTAACTAACGAACTTACTGACTGACTGACTGACTAACTAACTGACTAACTAACTAACTCACTGACTAACTAACTAACTAACTAACTGACTGACTGACTGACTGACTGACTGACTGACTGACTAACTAACTAACTAACTAACTAACTAACTAACTAACTGACTGACTGACTGACTGACTGACTGACTAACTAACTAACTAACTAACTAACTAACTGACTGACTGACTGACTAACTGACTAACTAACTAACTAACTAACTAACTAACTGACTAACTAACTGACTGACTGACTGACTGACTAACTAACTGACTGACTAACTAACTGACTAACTAACTAACTAACTAACTGACTGACTGACTGACTGACTGACTGACTGACTGACTGACTGACTGACTAACTAACTAACTAACTAACTAACTAACTAACTAACTAACTGACTAACTAACTGACTGACTGACTAACTAACTAAGTTGTGCTGTCGTCAGGTAGCCTCAGCTCTGTCTGATCAGATCCGTTGTCTTCCTGTTCTGGTTGACGAGTTTAGAGCTGATTTCAACCCAACGCAGGAAACTCTACAGCTCTACAAGTCTGTGAGTAAAACTACAGTAAAACTGCAGTAAAACTACAGTAAAACTACAGTAAATTACAGTACAACTACAGTACAACTACAGTACAACTACAGTGTCTGTCTCTGTGACGGGACACAGTCTAACATGTTGTCTCGTGTCTAGAAGCTGCAGCTCCACGTGGAGCAGCGTCTCGTTGACTCTTTGTCTCTGCGCTGCTCTGGCGGCGTCCTGCGAGACGTGTCTGAGGCTCAGAGACAGATGATCGGTAACGTGTCTCATCCTGACGCCTTGTCTCTGCAGCTCTGACTCTGATCTCTGATGGCCCCTTTCTGTCCCTCTCCGTCCTCAGACAGCGTCCGTCCTCTGCTGTCTCTGTCCGTCCAGGAGCAGCTGTTGTCTCCGTCCTCCTCCTTCGAGTTGACATACGACCTGGGCCTGGTGGCGCTCTGTGCAGACTTCCAAGAGAACATCCAGTTCCAGTTCTCTCTGGGCTGGACCGCCCTCGTCTCTCGCTTCATTGGAGCCGCCAACGCCCGGCGGACACTGAGCGGCACCGACCCTCGTCTGCAGGTCGATGATGTCACATCACGATCACGTCTTTTCACTTCAACCGCCTTCTGATGTCTCCGTTTGTCCCCACATCCTCCACAGGACGCCTCCTCCTTCAAGGATGAGATGGTGGTTTCAGTCGCCACAGGTCTGGTCTCTGTCTCCTCCAGAGCGTCCATGACGGTGCTGGTGATTGGAGGAGTGGTAAGTCAACGAACTACCCCACTAACTGACTAACTAGCCGACTTACTAACCAGCACCTCATCAGTTAAATGAATGTTGTACAGGTGTGTTCATGTTCTACAGGTGTGGCGTTCTGTAGGTTGGCGTGTCATCGCTGTGTCTGTGTCTCTCTATGGTCTCCTCTACTTGTATGAGAAACTCACCTGGACCGACGCCAGCAGAGAACGAGTTCTGAAGCAGCAGTTTGTGGAACACGTGACCCGGCGCCTCCGAACCGTCATCCCCGTCACGAGCTCCGCCTGCAGCCAGCAGGTGTACAAGTAAGACCCCGCCCCCTGTCACCCGCAGGTGAGATCCCGCCCCCTGTCACCCGCAGGTGAGACCCCGCCCCCTGTCACCCGCAGGTGAGACCCCGCCCCCTCCCTTGCGGTCACATGATGACATCAGTGTGTGTGTTGCAGGGAGCTGACGTCCACGTTCAGTCGTCTCAGTCAGAGAGTCGATCTGAGTGAAGCTGAACTGGAGGGAAACATCCGACAGCTCAGCTTCAGGATCCAGAGACTAGAGAACATCCAGAGGAGGTCCAAGGCCTTCAGGTCAGAGACCACCACTCTGGGTCTGGTAGACTGTAGTGGACTGTGGTGGACTATGGTGGACTGTGGTGGACTGTGGTGGACTGTTCGTGAAGCCCAGTGTGTGTGTGTGTGTGTGTGTGTGTGTGTGTGTGTGTGTGTGTGTGTGTGTGTGTGTTGCAGGAACAGAGCCACGGAGCTGGAGACTCAGCTGGAGACCTTCTCTGCTCAGTACTTGCAGGGAACCTGAACCTGGACTGGACTAAGATCCTGCAGCTCCCCCTGCTGGTGGAACCAGACACTTCCTCAGTCAGACTTCTGGATGAGGATGAGAGCGGGATCATCCTGGTCCTGGTCCTGGTGTTTGTAGTTACATGTTCAACTAAATCATGGCTTAAAAATTCTACATTTTATAAATATTTAAATTGTGTTAGTTTATAAAAATAAATCTTAAATAATGTGATGATACTGATGTGTAAAGACACTTGTGTCATTAGTAGTTTGTTACTTTGTCACGACAGACCAGTGTGATTCACAGTGGGCGTGGCCTCGTGTCATTGTCTCCGCCCACTCACGATGACGTAATAAATGTGTTTCAGATCGTTTCTTCAATTGATCGTTTGGTTTCTGATCATTGTTGATATAAAGACGTGACATCATCGATCAGTTATTGATCACAGTGATCACTTTATTCTCTACAGGTGTTAAATGTGATTCTACAGGATAAATGAAGCAGCTCGATCGATAAGAGTGACATCATACATTTATATTTAAATATGTTTATATCATATACGAGAGTAACGTGTTAAACAACTTGGAATAGAAACGTTACGTCACATGTTCCTGTCACCGCTGACCTGTTGAACACGTTTCACCTTCAGCTTAGTTACCTGTTGCTAAGATGCTAATGTTAGCATTGAATTGGCTTCTGTTCTAATGTAAAAATGCTAATATTAGCACAGATTTGGATGCTGCTAATTTTGTACTTTTTATTGTAATCTTTTTAATTTTAGCATTAGCCTAGATACCACTTTTTTGTTAAAATCTTTTCTTTAGAAGACTTGATTAGCTAAAGTTACTGAGCTGAAGTCCAGAGCGTTAAGAATGCTAGCTGCCGTTAGCTATGTGAAGCTAACTTTAGCAGCTGATGAAGACTCTGAGATGAAGGTGAAACATCCTCAACAACAGACTGAAACCTGATGGACTGTGATCAGAGGACAGATGTTAGCGTAGGACAGATGTTAGCGTGGGACAGATGTTAGCGTGGGACAGATGTTAGCGTGGGACAGATGTTAGCGTGGGACAGATGTTAGCGTAAGACAGATGTTAGCGCAGGACAGATGTCAGCGTAAGACAGATGTTAGCATGGGACAGATGTCAACGTAAGACAGATGTTAGCGCAGGACAGATGTTAGCGTAAGACAGATGTTAGCGCAGGACAGATGTCAGCGTAAGACAGATGTTAGTGTGAGACAGATGTTAGTGTGAGATAGATGTTAGCGCGGGACAGATGTTAGCGTAGAACAGATGTTAGCGTGGGACAGATATTACCGTAAGACAGATGTTAGCGTAAGACAGATGTCAGCGTAAGACAGATGTTAGCGTGAGACAGATGTTAGCGTGGGACAGATGTTAGTGTGGGACAGATGTTAGCGTGGGACAGATGTTAGCGTGGGACAGATGTTAGCGTGGGACAGATGTTAGCACGGGACAGATGTTAGCACAGGACAGATGTTAGCGTAGAACAGATGTTAGCGTGGGACAGATGTTAGCGTGGGACAGATGTTAGAACGGGACAGATGTTAGCACGGGACAGATGTTAGCACGGGACAGATGTTAGCGTGGGACAGATGTTAGAACGGGACAGATGTTAGCACGGGACAGATGTTAGCACGGGACAGATGTTAGCGTGGGACAGATGTTAGAACGGGACAGATGTTAGCACGGGACAGATGTTAGCGGGACAGATGTTAGCGTGGGACAGATGTTAGAAGCGTGGGACAGATGTTAGATGTTAGCGGGACAGATGTTAGCGTGGGACAGATGTTAGCACGGGACAGATGTTAGCACGGGACAGATGTTAGCTTCAGTCACCAGAACAGTCTGATCTCACATTGAGGTTAAAATGTGCTTTTACATTTGATGCTGTATAAATATTTTGACTAAATCAGCTGATTGACCTGAGAGACGGGACAGGAAGGAGGAGAGGGCCCAGACCGCCACAATAAAACGCTGCAGATTCAATATGGTTTTAGTTGGAAGCTGAGTGTTAGTGGCGCCCCCCTCTGGACAACGTTTCTCTGACATTTCTAACACTTGAAACCAAAACTAAAGAAAAAACAGTTTTAATTTGAAAGTCACAGGTAGAAGTCAGATCTGAGGCAGTATTTTATTTTGACAGTCTGCAACCACTACATCCTCCTCCTCCTCTTCATCACTGACCTCCCTGAGCCTTAACATCAGTTTAAATGTGCCGGTCTGACTGAATCAAGATGGCCGACGCTGTCGTTCTGCAGCCAGCCACCTGGAGGAGCTGCTTGCTTCTGTTTTGACGCTAATGTTAGCATTAATTTGGATTCTGTTTTCATGCTAAAATGCATTTTGTGAAGCTGACATGTTGAGCATCTTTATCTACAGTCCCTGGCTTGTGTCTCTCCGCACTTCCTGCAGACTTTCACATTAAAAGCTTGTTGACTTTTACTGTAAAACATTTGTGCAGTAAATGTTGTGTTTGGATCATTAAAGTGATCAGAACCAGAGTGAGGTCAGAGTTACAGACCTGCAGGGGGCGCTCTCCCTCACCTGGGGTGACATCACCACTGGTGGGTGTGGCTACAGGTGTGCAGTTTCAGTCCTGGCTCTAAAAGTGGCTCTAAAAGGTTTTATTTTGGCGGAGCAGGAGGACAGGAAGCTAAAGGGTTGTGCTGTTATATTGCAAGGATTTTCCTGCAGCCGTCGTCTCTTTGGTTTCAAACCAAACCAAAACGGTCCGATCCGGCCCGGCCCAGTCACACGTCGCCCACGTCGAAGGCCCTCATCAGCAGGTCCAGGTCCCCGACGTTGGCGGCCTGGAACAGTTCGGGTCGGTCCATCATGGAGACGGCGACTACGAAGGGCGGCCCAGATGTTGGACGACATCTGGTGGTGGCTGCAGCGCTGACTCCGCCTCTGCTGGTTCAGAGCTGTCAGGAAGTTACTGACCGCCTCCCTGCAGAGACCAGGACCAGGACCAGAACCAGGACCATGACCAGGACCATGACCAGGACCAGGAGAGAACACAAAGACATCAGATGCACGGTGAGACGACAGTTACACAGTGCTGCAGACCGTTACCAATTCTGGATCAGATCCTGGATCAGGTCTTACCTGTGCGCTCCCAGGTTGATGCAGCTGATCCCCAGGTTGTATCTGGACCGGATGAATCCCGGCTGCAGCTCCAGAGCTCTGGTGTACGCCTCCACCGCCTCCTCACTACGGTTTCCATTGGCCAGAGTCGCTCCCAGGCGGTTCCACAGCAGGTAGTCCTGAACACACAATGCGTGTGTGTGAGCGTGTGTTTAATGTGTGTATGAGTGTGTGTGTTTGTGTGTGTGTGTTACCTGAGGGCGGACAGACACCGCAGCAGTAAAAGCCTCCACAGCTTTGTTAAAGTCTGAACTCAGGTTGAACAGGACTCCGAGACCAGTTTGAAGATCTGGATCCACGCAGTCCAGATTCACCAGAGCCGCTTCCTGGAAGAGGAGGAGCACTTCCTGTAGCTCATACCTGCATACACACACACACACACACACACACACACACACACACACACACACACACACACACACACAAACACACACATATTAAGGTTGATGCTAACCTTAGCTTTAATTTGGATTCTGTTCTCATGTTAAAATGCGAATCTTGGTGTTGTGGCGTTCCTCAGGTGTTGTTACCTGGCAGGTGTTAAGGCAGGTGGGCCCTTGCGTGGCGTGGCTGGGGAACCCTGTAGCGGGCTCCTGTGGGCCTGGACCAGGTGTTTGTATCGAGGGTTGTGTCTGATCCAGCGACGCAGGACGTCACACGCCTCCCGCTGCATCCCACAGTTGGTGAAGCTGACGGCCAGAGCCATTAGGGCGGAGAGGTTGTTGGGGCGGAGCTCCAGACATCTGCAGCAGGTGAGACAGGTGAGACAGATGTGGACATGATCTCGTGGTCATGGGACATGTCATGTGATGACTCACCTCTGCAGGGACACGATGGCAGCCTGTTCGTTCTCGTTCTCGGCCTGAGTCGTTCCCAGAACCTGCCAGGCCTGAAAACAAGTCAATGCAACAACGATGCTAATGTTAGCATTCTGTTAGCATCCTGCTTTATGCTAAAATGCTAATGTTAGCAATAATTTGAATTCTGTCTTGAGAAAATGCTACGTTTAGATTGTTGAACATGTGATGCTAATGTCTGTGTCAGGTTGGATGCTATGATGAGTCGTCATTCCTGCTGCGATCGTCAGTCTTTCCTCTGATTTAAACCGTGGACCCGGCTCACCTCAGAGTCCTGCGGGTCCTGTAAAATGGCGGCCTCCAGCAGCAGCACAGCAGTGTTCAAGTCTCCCTCCCGAGCTTTCTCCTGTCCCTCGGCGAAGGCGTTGGGCCAGTCTCGGAACGGGTTGTTAGTGTTGAAGTAGTAACCCTGAATAAAACAAACAAGCGTTATTCAACATCATCACAATCTGTTTTATGCTAAAATGCTAACGCTAACATTAAACTGGTGGTGCGTCTGAATCCAGACACTTCCACGTAGACACTGTTCTTACTCCCTGGTGGTGAATGTCAACAGTGTGGTGTCGTCATCTTCTTCTTTTTAACGGTGAATCATCGTTGGACAGAACGTTAATCACTGATCTGGACCGTGATCGTCTCCACCAACATATCTGCCGCTTGTTTTCAATTCTAATCAATAATCAAAGTCTCACTCGTGCAGATGTTTGCTTGTGTGGCTCCATGTTTCACGTGAGGAGGAGATTACGTCGCCGTCCCTCCTCTTCTGCTACGTAGCCAAGATGGCGTCATTGAGGGAGAGAAGTGTCCGTCGTTATGATGAAACCATCCGGGTGTTAACACTTCACTGAGTTTTACCAGACTGGTCAGTGTCAACACACTTATACTCTCTACAGTCAGTGTCAGTATGGACGGATGTGAACTGAGACACACGAATCCTTAACGAGTCTGAATTTAACAGCAGCTGAGTTCACTGATCGATCAGATCCACCAGAGGTCAGTGCTGATCTCTGATCTGTTCTACACGAGTCAACACGTTTTAATGATGATGTAACACACAGATTAACAGATTTAACGGCGGCTCAGAGCTGATCTCAGACCAGAGGATTAAAACCACAGATTGCTGCCGAGTAATAATGTGTCATCAGGAAGAACCGCAGACTACAAACACTTCAACCCGACAGCTAATGTCATTAATAACAATAAGAAACATTCAACTAACTCGACAACATGTAAAAGACACAGTAGAATAACGTCTGACCCGTAGGGGGCAAACGCACACAAACGTTTAGATTAAACCAGATCCTCCAGGACCTGGTCTGGGGTTACATTTGTGATTTCTCACCAGATTTTATGAAATATTGTGATGGACGTTGTGACGTTTTTAGATGTTACGTTGATCAATGAAGTTGTAGGATCAAGTTACAGTTTTGTTTTTTCTTTTAAAGAGGAAAAATATAAATAACAATGGAATTATAAAGGTTTTATAATCCATCTGGATCAACGTTGGACTGGTAACCATGACAATGACGCTGCCGCCGGTCAGTGACAAGATCGTGCAGAATTCGATTCGGATTTGGTTGAATTTGTGTTAAATCCTGGAGGATCTGGGTCAAAGCAGTTCTGATGGGACCAGGTGACTCACCTTCTCCACCGGTGAGATGGTGGGCGGAGCCGGACACTGTCCGTCAGAATCCTCCAACCAGTTCCTCCGAGCAAGCTCCTCCCACTCCGCCTGCATCTTGTCCCAGAACTCGGTGTCAGACTGGAGGACAACAAGAATCTGCTTTATCCGAGACCACCAGACCCCCTACTGCTGGGACCTGGACCTGGGCCTGTTCAGACCACCAGACCCCCTATTTTCAGACTGTCAGAATACAGACCAATCCAGTCCAGAAGGATCTAGTTTGGACTCTGGTCTGCTCTCTGTGGTCTGGATCAGGTCCAGGTCTGGTCTAAGAGCAGTGTCATTGATTTGAAGACAGGAACACGTCGGATCAGGTCCACTCCACTTCCTGTCAGGACGGACACGTGTGTGTGTGTGTGTGTGTGTGTGTGTGTGTGTGTGTGTGTGTGTGTGTGTGTGTGTGTGTGTGTGTGTGTGTGTCTGTGTCTGTGTGTGTGTGTGTGTGTGTGTGTGTGTGTGTGTGTGTGTGTGTGTGTGTGTGTGTGTGTCTGTGTCTGTGTGTGTGTCTGTGTGTGTGTGTGTGTGTGTGTGTGTACCTCGACAGCAGCCTTCGCTCTGACAAACTCATCCTCCAGAGACTCGTGTCGGTCCAACAGGGACCGAGTCCGTCTGCGCTGTCTGGACACCCCGCAGTCCTACACACACACACACACACACACACACACACACACACACACACACACACACACACACACACAGAGGTCAGCCAGCTGTCAGTGTGTAAAACAAACTGAAACAAACTGAAGTTGCTGAAAGTGAGAAAGGATAAAGAAGTGACCTGGTCTGTGGATCAAGTTCTGTACAGTCCCACTCACTATGTTTTTATTTATGTGTTTGTCTGTGTGATCTTTGAACTGGCAATAAACTAGTAATAGTAGTAGTAGTAGTAGTATCAGTAGTAGTAGTAGTAGTAGTAGTAGTAGTAGTAGTAGTAGTAGTAGTAGTAGTAGTAGTAGTAGTAGTAGTAGCAGTAGCAGTAGCAGTAGCAGCAGCAGCAGCATGCGCAGCGGCAGCGACAGTGCAGCGACAATGCAGCGACAGCGACAGCGACAGCAGTGACAATGACAGCATGCAGCAGCAGCAGCAGCAGCAGCAGCAGCAGCAGCAGCAGCAGTAGCAGTAGCAGTAGTAGTAGCAGTAGCAGTAGTAGTAGTAGTAGTAGTAGTAGTAGTAGTAGTAGTAGTAGTAGTAGTAGTAGTAGTAGTAGTAGTAGTAGTAGTAGTAGTAGTAGTAGTAGTAGTAGTAGTAGTAGTAGTAGTAGTAGTAGTAGTAGTAGTAGTAGTAGTAGTAGTAGTAGTAGTAGTGGTACTTTGTACCTGTGCTGTAGAGATGAAGTCCAGGTCGTCAAAGCTGCGGATGTCGATGTTTTTCGTCACTGGATCAGTTTTAAATTCTGCAGACCTGAAGAACAAAACAAACCTGTTAATGAACCTGATGTCATTGAATCTGAACCAAACGCGTCATAGTTTGCTGAAGATGTTTCATGTTGTTCAGTTCTGACAGAGCCTTGACCATCATAGATCTAGATCATTAATCATTGAATCATTGGATCGATCTAGATCCGTGGATCATTACACCTCCAGCAGCTACTTCAGATATTTTAGCTAATGTAGATATTTTAGCTACTTGAGCTAACGTATGTTGGACTGTGAAGGATCCAACAGTTGTAGCTTCACGTCTCAGGAGAAGAAGCTGATTGGTTGAACTGAGACAGACTCGTCTCAACTTGGACGGACATGACCAGTTACTAGAGACTGGTGATGACTAGGCTACATTAGCATCATTAGCTAACTTAGATAACTAATAGACGAGTCTCCACCTGGACGGAGACCACCAGGTACTAGAGACTGATGTTGTGGACATGCAGACGAGGCTCTGCCGTGTTTTTACCACAGTAGTTCACTGGACGAGTGGTGGGACGTGCATCTTTTCTCGCGTCTCCTCCTGCGGCTGCTGTCCTCCACGTCCAGGTTGACCTCGTCCCATTTGTCCAGAGGAGACGACAGGCTGACTGCAACCATCACAACAAAGTGTCCACAGTAAGAACCTGCTGAACTCTGATGTCACTTCCATCACCAATCTCATTTCTACAGCGACATCGAGTCATCGCAGTAAAAGCTCAGATTAAAGTCTCTGTGTTTCACACCCGACTGAGCTCAGAGCTTTCAGCCTGATGAGTTACCTGAGTCCAGTGAAATCCGCTCAGGTGTCCTGGGACTAGGGGGCAGGTGGTCCACCTCCACCTGGATCAGCTCCGTCTCATCAGGTCTCCCTCGGCGCCGAGGACTCCTGGAGCTGCCCTTCCTCCTCAGAGGGCTCCTCCTCCGGTCCTTGTTACTGCTGCCATTACTGCCGCCGTTACTGCTGTCCCCCGGCTCGCTGAGGTCCACCAGGTCCAGAGCTGTGGACAGAACTGGACCAGGACCAGAAGACAGATGGACAGAGAGTCAGAACCAGAGTCTGCCAGGTCAGGTTAGGGTCACGGGGGTCATAGAGCATCTTAATTAGCTCGTTTAGATACCTCAGCTAACTTAGCTAATCTAGATACCTCAATAGGCTTAGCTAATTTGGCTACATTAGCTGTGTCAGCTAACTGTTGTTGGGTCACAGGGGTCATGGAGCAGAGACAGAGGGCAGGGGCTCGTTACTGTACATTATAAATAATATTTTCAGGTATTTTTGGTTCGTGCTGACTTCAGTGGTGTTATCACATCTGGGCATCGAGACGTTTCAATGTCAAACTGACACACGATGCCACAGTTTGATTTTCAGTTTGTACCAGGACAGATTGAATTTCAGCTGCCGTCATCTCATTCAGTCTCAAACACACAGAAATAAACACATCAGCTCATTGTGTTGAAGACTCAAATGATGAGTGTGAGGAAGGGGGACGGGGAGGATGAGGAGGACGGAGGTGTTAATTAATGGCTGCTGGACCTGCTGAGTCGGAGGTGGCAGATGGACACGCAGGCGGGAAGGAGGACGTCCAAGGACAGAGAGTCAGAGGAGGACACAGGAAGTTAGACTTGTGAAAAGACAAACGGAGGACGGGAGGAGACGCTTCACTGTGGATGTGATGTAGAGGACCAGCATCCAATACTGGAGAGCCAGTTAGCCAGATAAATGCTAACATCAGCAAGCTAATATGGTTTAAATGAACAGGTAGAGGGAAGTAACTTTTATGTCTCAGCTTCATTAACTTACAGACTTACTTTCTATCTTACTTTTTTCAACTTGAACTTCTCCAGCTGTATCACAGAATTCATTATTTGATTCAAAGACAACCTACCCCACTACCGGGGGAACGTTAGCCAAGTTAGCTAATGTAGCAAATTTAGCTAACAGAGCCAAGTTGTTGAAGTTCAAAAGCTGAAAATTAATGTAACATTTTGTTAAAAGGTGTTACAACCATCCACCCGTCAGCCATTGTTTAGCAGTTGTACCAGCACCGTGATATTAGCATCGAGGAAATGACTCATTTTATTAAGAACCTCCTCTTTGATCTGATACAAGTGACCTCATTCAACCTTCAACAGTCATCTGATCAACACAGACACTTGGTCCAAAACATTCATGTCTTTGAACACTTCAGAGAGGGACGGGTTTACACATGACACTGATCACATGACTGATGTTATCGACAGCGGAGGACAAGTTAATTAGCGAGAGATTACCTGCTGTGTTGGAGGTTAGGGGGCGGGTGGAGGGGGCGTCGCTGCGGCTCTCTGACAGGAAGTCATCGATGGACGGACTCAACAGGGGACGACTCTCCTGCTGCTCCCCGACCAGCTGGAGACGGAGACAGAGACAGAAGAGAGAGACAGAAAGACACAGAGACTAGATGTGAGACGGAGCAGGTCCACCACATCAGAACATCCCCTCTCACACTGATTTATCGATCAAAAAGAACGAGATACTGATCTGATCAGTTTAATGTCCAGAAAGACATCTCAGTCCGTCTCCTCCATGTTCATGTGGTTTTTGATGACTCAGAAAACCTCCATTAGGATGGACCACATCCTGAAATCAGACCTGATCAGACTTGGTCTGAACTGGTCTGAAAACTGGTTTCAACAACAGCTCGATTTACTGACAAGAATTCTGGGAAAATTCAGGAATTCAGCTTCAGCCTGAGTCATGATGTAACGTGACCAGTGTGTCTGTATGTGTGTGTGTGTGTGTGTGTGTGTGTGTGTGTGTGTGTGTGTGTGTGCATGTGTGTGTATGTGTGTGTGTCCTAATCCTAATCCACTCATCTCTGTACATCTACGTCACTGAAATAAAGTGATGTTTAATCTGTGACACAACAAAGAAACACAGGATGGTTTGAATCTGGTCCTGAATCTGATCCTGATCCTGTTTCACCTGCACACATCAGCTGTCACATTAGTGTGACATCAACATGTCACACTACTGTAGTAACATTATAACATGTCACTACTGTAGTAACATTATAACGTGTCACTACTGTAGTAACATTATAACATGTCACTACTGTAGTAACATTATAACGTGTCACTACTGTAGTAACATTATAACGTGTCACTACTGTAGTAACATTATAACATGTCACTACTGTAGTAACATTATAACATGTCACACTACTGTAGTAACATTATAACGTGTCACTACTGTAGTAACATTATAACATGTCACTACTGTAGTAACATTATAACGTGTCACTACTGTAGTAACATTATAACGTGTCACTACTGTAGTAACATTATAACATGTCAAACTACTGTAGTGACATGTTATAATGTTACTACTGTAGTAACATTATAACATGTCACTACTGTAGTAACATTATAACATGTCACTACTGTAGTAACATTATAACGTGTCACTACTGTAATAACATTATAACGTGTCACTACTGTAGTAACATTATAACGTGTCACTACTGTAGTAACATTATAACATGTCACTACTGTAATAACATTATAACGTGTCACTACTGTAGTAACATTACACCGTTTCTTCCTTTAAGGTTAGACTAAAAACTTTCCTTTATGATAAAGCCTATAGTTAAGTATGGTCCAGGCAGGACACGGGCCTGCCTGAACCATCCTTTAGTTAAGCTGCTATAGGATTAGACTGCTGGGGGACTCTGACAATACACTGCTCCTCTCTGTCCCTCACTCCTCACGTCTCTTTCTCTCCCTCACACTTCATGTCCTGATATTTATATTTAAATATTACATAATTTTAACATCATCTGCTCTCTCTCGCAGTTGTGTCTCCCCCTACCCCTTTCTCTTTTACAGGAAGTTTTGACTCCAGAGCTGTTGGACTCCAATTCTTTGACGACATCATCACTTTCATCTTCATCATTATTATTATTATTATTGTAATATTAATTGTAATGATAATTTTACTTTAACAACTACTTGTAACCATCTACTCTCTACTGTCTCTTTCTGGTCTCCCACTTTTCTTCCTCCCCCCTCCCCCGTCCTCCTCACTCTTTTTCCTCTGTCTCTTCTCTTTTCCCTGTTTTCATTTCACTCCAACCGGTCGAGGCAGATGACCGTCCACTCTGAGTCTGGTTCTGCTGGAGGTTTCTTCCTGTTAAAAGGGAGTTTTTCCTCTCCATTGTTGCCAAGCGCTTGCTCATTGTGGAAATGTTGGGTTTCTCTATGTAAAGTGCCTTGAGATAAATGTTTTTATGACCTGGCGCTATATAAATAAAATAATTTGAATTAAATTGATTTATAACGTGTCACTACTGTAATAACATTATAACATGTCACTACTGTAGTGACATTATAACGTGTCACTACTGTAGTAACATTATAACGTGTCACTACTGTAGTAACATTATAACATGTCACACTACTGTAGTAACATTATAACATGTCACTACTGTAGTAACATTATAACATGTCACTACTGTAGTAACATTATAACATGTCACACTACTGTAGTAACATTATAACATGTCACACTACTGTAGTAACATTATAACATGTCACTACTGTAGTAACATTATAACATGTCACTACTGTAGTAACATTATAACATGTCACTACTGTAGTAACATTATAACATGTCACACTACTGTAGTAACATTATAACATGTCACACTACTGTAGTAACATTATAACATGTCACACTACTGTAATAACATTATAACATGTCACACTACTGTAGTAACATTATAACGTGTCACTACTGTAGTAACATTATAACGTGTCACTACTGTAGTAACATTATAACGTGTCACTACTGTAGTAACATTATAACGTGTCACTACTGTAGTGACATTATAACATGTCACACTACTGTAATAACATTATAACATGTCACTACTGTAGTAACATTATAACATGTCACTACTGTAGTAACATTATAACATGTCACTACTGTAGTAACATTATAACGTGTCACTACTGTAGTAACATTATAACGTGTCACTACTGTAGTGACATTATAACATGTCACACTACTGTAATAACATTATAACATGTCACTACTGTAGTAACATTATAACATGTCACTACTGTAGTGACATTATAGCATGTCACACTACTGTAATAACATTATAACATGTCACTACTGTAGTGACATTATAACATGTCACTACTGTAGTAACATTATAACGTGTCACTACTGTAGTGACATTATAACATGTCACACTACTGTAGTAACATTATAACGTGTCACTACTGTAATAACATTATAACGTGTCACTACTGTAGTAACATTATAACATGTCACTACTGTAGTAACATTATAACATGTCACTACTGTAGTAACATTATAACGTGTCACTACTGTAATGACATTATAACATGTCACACTACTGTAATAACATTATAACATGTCACTACTGTAGTAACATTATAACATGTCACTACTGTAATAACATTATAACGTGTCACTACTGTAGTAACATTATAACGTGTCACTACTGTAGTAACATTATAACGTGTCACTACTGTAGTGACATTATAACATGTCACACTACTGTAGTAACATTATAACGTGTCACTACTGTAGTAACATTATAACGTGTCACACTACTGTAGTAACATTATAACATGTCACACTACTGTAGTAACATTATAACGTGTCACTACTGTAGTAACATTATAACATGTCACTACTGTAGTAACATTATAACATGTCACTACTGTAGTAACATTAAACGTGTCACTACTGTAATAACATTATAACGTGTCACTACTGTAGTAACATTATAACGTGTCACACTACTGTAGTAACATTATAACATGTCACTACTGTAGTAACATTATAACATGTCACTACTGTAGTAACATTATAACGTGTCACTACTGTAGTAACATAACATGTCACACTACTGTAGTAACATTATAACATGTCACTACTGTAGTAACATTATAACGTGTCACTACTGTAGTGACATTATAACGTGTCACTACTGTAGTAACATTATAACGTGTCACTACTGTAGTAACATTATAACGTGTCACTACTGTAGTAACATTATAACGTGTCACTACTGTAGTAACATTATAACGTGTCACTACTGTAGTAACATTATAACATGTCACACTACTGTAGTAACATTATAACGTGTCACACTACTGTAGTAACATTATAACGTGTCACTACTGTAGTAACATTATAACATGTCACTACTGTAGTAACATTATAACGTGTCACTACTGTAGTAACATTATAACGTGTCACTACTGTAGTAACATTATAACGTGTCACTACTGTAATAACATTATAACGTGTCACTACTGTAATAACATTATAACATGTCACACTACTGTAGTAACATTATAACATGTCACTACTGTAGTAACATTATAACGCGGTCACTACTGTAGTAACATTATAACGTGTCACTACTGTAGTAACATTATAACGTGTCACTACTGTAGTAACATTATAACATGTCACTACTGTAGTAACATTATAACATGTCACTACTGTAGTAACATTATAACGTGTCACTACTGTAGTAACATTATAACATGTCACTACTGTAGTAACATTATAACATGTTACTACTGTAATAACATTATAACATGTCACTACTGTAGTAACATTATAACATTGTCACTACTGTAGTAACATTATAACGTGTCACTACTGTAATAACATTATAACGTGTCACTACTGTAATAACATTATAACGTGTCACTACTGTAGTAACATTATAACGTGTCACTACTGTAGTAACATTATAACATGTCACACTACTGTAGTAACATTATAACATGTCACTACTGTAGTAACATTATAACGTGTCACTACTGTAGTAACATTATAACATGTCACTACTGTAGTAACATTATAACGTGTCACTACTGTAGTAACATTATAACGTGTCACTACTGTAGTAACATTATAACGTCACACTACTGTAGTAACATTATAACGTGTCACTACTGTAGTAACATTATAACATGTCACTACTGTAGTAACATTATAACATGTCACTACTGTAGTGACATTATAACATGTCTCTACTGTAATAACATTATAACGTGTCACACTACTGTAGTAACATTATAACATGTCACTACTGTAGTAACATTATAACATGTTACTACTGTAATAACATTATAACATGTCACTACTGTTGTAACATTATAACATGTCACTACTGTAGTAACATTATAACATGTCACTACTGTAGTAACATTATAACATGTCACTACTGTAGTAACATTATAACATGTCACTACTGTAGTAACATTATAACATGTCACACTACTGTAGTAACATTATAACATGTCACTACTGTAGTAACATTATAACATGTCACTACTGTAGTAACATTATAACATGTCACTACTGTAGTAACATTATAACATGTCACTACTGTAGTAACATTATAACATGTCACACTACTGTAGTAACATTATAACATGTCACTACTGTAGTAACATTATAACATGTCACTACTGTAGTAACATTATAACATGTCACTACTGTAGTAACATTATAACATGTCACTACTGTAGTAACATTATAACATGTCACTACTGTAGTAACATTATAACATGTCACTACTGTAGTAACATTATAACATGTCACACTACTGTAGTAACATTATAACATGTCACTACTGTAGTAACATTATAACATGTCACACTACTGTAGTAACATTATAACATGTCACACTACTGTAGTAACATTATAACATGTCACTACTGTAGTGACATTATAACATGTCACTACTGTAGTAACATTAAACATGTCACTACTGTAATAACATTATAACATGTCACTACTGTAGTAACATTATAACATGTCACTACTGTAATAACATTATAACATGTCACACTACTGTAATAACATTATAACGTGTCACTACTGTAGTAACATTATAACATGTCACTACTGTAGTAACATTATAACGTGTCACTACTGTAGTAACATTATAACGTGTCACTACTGTAGTAACATTATAACGTGTCACTACTGTAGTAACATTATAACATGTCACACTACTGTAGTAACATTATAACGTGTCACTACTGTAGTAACATTATAACGTGTCACTACTGTAATAACATTATAACGTGTCACTACTGTAATAACATTATAACGTGTCACACTACTGTAGTAACATTATAACGTGTCACTACTGTAGTAACATTATAACGTGTCACTACTGTAATAACATTATAACGTGTCACTACTGTAATAACATTATAACGTGTCACTACTGTAGTAACATTATAACATGTCACACTACTGTAGTAACATTATAACATGTCACACTACTGTAGTAACATTATAACGTGTCACTACTGTAGTAACATTATAACGTGTCACTACTGTAATAACATTATAACGTGTCACACTACTGTAATAACATTATAACGTGTCACACTACTGTAGTAACATTATAACGTGTCACTACTGTAGTAACATTATAACGTGTCACTACTGTAATAACATTATAACGTGTCACTACTGTAATAACATTATAACATGTCACTACTGTAGTAACATTATAACGTGTCACACTACTGTAGTAACATTATAACATGTCACACTACTGTAATAACATTATAACATGTCACTACTGTAATAACATTATAACGTGTCACTACTGTAGTAACATTATAACGTGTTACTACTGTAATAACATTATAACATGTCACTACTGTAGTAACATTATAACGTGTCACTACTGTAGTAACATTATAACATGTCACTACTGTAGTAACATTATAACATGTCACTACTGTAGTAACATTATAAAATGTTACTACTGTAGTAACATTATAACGTGTCACTACTGTAGTAACATTATAACATGTCACTACTGTAGTAACATTATAACATGTCACTACTGTAGTAACATTATAACATGTCACACTACTGTAGTAACATTATAACATGTCACTACTGTAGTAACATTATAACATGTCACACTACTGTAGTAACATTATAACATGTCACTACTGTAGTAACATTATAACATGTCACACTACTGTAATAACATTATAACATGTCACACTACTGTAGTAACATTATAACATGTCACTACTGTAGTAACATTATAACATGTCACTACTGTAATAACATTATAACATGTCACTACTGTAGTAACATTATAACATGTCACTACTGTAATAACATTATAACATGTCACACTACTGTAATAACATTATAACGTGTCACTACTGTAGTAACATTATAACATGTCACACTACTGTAATAACATTATAACGTGTCACTACTGTAGTAACATTATAACGTGTCACTACTGTAGTAACATTATAACATGTCACACTACTGTAATAACATTATAACGTGTCACTACTGTAGTAACATTATAACGTGTCACTACTGTAGTAACATTATAACATGTTACTACTGTAGTAACATTATAACATGTCACTACTGTAGTAACATTATAACATGTCACTACTGTAGTAACATTATAACATATCACTACTGTAGTAACATTATAACATGTCACTACTGTAGTAACATTATAACATGTCACTACTGTAGTAACATTATAACATGTCACACTACTGTAATAACATTATAACGTGTCACTACTGTAGTAACATTATAACATGTCACTACTGTAATAACATTATAACGTGTCACACTACTGTAATAACATTATAACGTGTCACTACTGTAGTAACATTATAACATGTCACTACTGTAATAACATTATAACGTGTCACTACTGTAGTAACATTATAACATGTCACTACTGTAATAACATTATAACATGTCACACTACTGTAATAACATTATAACGTGTCACTACTGTAGTAACATTATAACATGTCACTACTGTAATAACATTATAACGTGTCACACTACTGTAATAACATTATAACGTGTCACTACTGTAGTAACATTATAACGTGTCACACTACTGTAGTAACATTATAACATGTCACTACTGTAGTAACATTATAACATGTCACTACTGTAGTAACATTATAACATGTCACTACTGTAGTAACATTATAACATGTCACACTACTGTAATAACATTATAACATGTCACTACTGTAGTAACATTAAACGTGTCACACTACTGTAGTAACATTATAACATGTCACTACTGTAGTAACATTATAACATGTCACTACTGTAGTAACATTATAACGTGTCACTACTGTAGTAACATTATAACGTGTCACTACTGTAGTAACATTATAACATGTCACTACTGTAGTAACATTATAACGTGTCACTACTGTAGTAACATTATAACGTGTCACTACTGTAGTAACATTATAACATGTCACTACTGTAATAACATTATAACGTGTCACTACTGTAGTAACATTATAACGTGTCACTACTGTAGTAACATTATAACGTGTCACTACTGTAGTAACATTATAACATGTCACTACTGTAGTAACATTATAACGTGTCACTACTGTAGTAACATTATAACGTGTCACTACTGTAGTAACATTATAACATGTCACACTACTGTAGTAACATTATAACATGTCACTACTGTAGTAACATTATAACATGTCACACTACTGTAGTGACATTATAACATGTCACTACTGTAATAACATTATAACATGTCACTACTGTAATAACATTATAACATGTCACACTACTGTAATAACATTATAACATGTCACTACTGTAGTAACATTATAACGTGTCACTACTGTAATAACATTATAACGTGTCACTACTGTAGTAACATTATAACATGTCACACTACTGTAATAACATTATAACATGTCACTACTGTAGTAACATTATAACGTGTCACTACTGTAGTAACATTATAACATGTCACACTACTGTAATAACATTATAACATGTCACTACTGTAGTAACATTATAACATGTCACTACTGTAGTGACATTATAACATGTCACTACTGTAGTAACATTAAACATGTCACTACTGTAATAACATTATAACATGTCACTACTGTAGTAACATTATAACATGTCACTACTGTAATAACATTATAACATGTCACACTACTGTAATAACATTATAACGTGTCACTACTGTAGTAACATTATAACGTGTCACTACTGTAATAACATTATAACATGTCACTACTGTAGTAACATTATAACATGTCACTACTGTAGTAACATTATAACATGTCACACTACTGTAGTAACATTATAACATGTCACTACTGTAGTAACATTATAACATGTCACTACTGTAGTGACATTATAACATGTCACTACTGTAGTAACATTAAACATGTCACTACTGTAATAACATTATAACATGTCACTACTGTAGTAACATTATAACATGTCACTACTGTAGTAACATTATAACGTGTCACTACTGTAATAACATTATAACATGTCACACTACTGTAGTAACATTATAACGTGTCACTACTGTAATAACATTATAACGTGTCACTACTGTAGTAACATTATAACGTGTCACTACTGTAGTAACATTATAACGTGTCACTACTGTAGTAACATTATAACATGTCACTACTGTAGTAACATTATAACGTGTCACTACTGTAATAACATTATAACGTGTCACTACTGTAGTAACATTACGACTGGTGCTTTGTGGATTATAGATTACTGATCTGTTTCATTGTCGATCAGATAAATTATAAAACTGATTAATGATCCATTAACAGAGAATTGATCTGACTGACAGGTGATTGATCAGCCTGATGTTTGTGAGATTATTGAACAATTAGCTGACTCCACTTTAACACGGAGTCATTGATACATTAACTGTGGTTTTTGTTAGTCTTTCTCTCTTCATGTTACATTTCACTGCCTAACTCATGTATGACACATGTATGACACATGTATCCATTACAGTAACACATTAGAGATGAAATGTTGATATTCCAGGTCATGTGACATGTTCATGAAGTGCTGTGTTTAAACTAAACATGAAGCAAAGAGAAACCAGAACCAGAAGGAGAGTCAGTGTGAGAGAAGAGACAAGCGTGGTGGTCATGCCAACCTTGTTTGTCACGGTGAGGAGGGGGTTTCCTTCTGAAGATGTCTTTTTACCAGGAAGCTCCTTCAGCACCATGGCTACGACCCTTTCCCCTTTCCCCTACAACAGGCAGATCGACAGGTTCAACTGCTGCGTCTCTACTGACGGAAAGTGAGTTCACTCACAACAAATGAAACCAGTTAGTCACGAATGAACATGAAGAAACTGTCAACAAGTAAAAACAGAAAGAAAAATTACACAAATCATTGACGTCCTGCTGCCGCGACAGGAAACAGACAAACATTTAGTCTGTAGTTCCAGTATGAGACCATGTGACCACGTGACCTGCTGGTTTTCCTTCAGAAGTACAGGTACTAGTGTTACCACACTTCTAACTTCACTTGTACCTCTAACTACAGTACCTGTACTTCAATCTCAGTTTCTGCCACAGTGTCGGCCGTCCGGCAGGTGTGAGTGTGTGTGTGTGTGTGTGTGTGTCAGACTATAAATAACCTACTGTTTTGCAGAACAAACAGAGCTGCATCAACTCAGTCCCGACAGCAAAACCTCAACCTCATCTGCACTAGTACTACGTTCTACTGCTACCAGTACACTACTAGTACTGCAGTACTACTCTTAGTACTGTTTGAACTACTTGTGGTACTGTTAGTACTGTAGTAATAGTAGCACTTTTAGTGCTGCTTACTTCCTACTAATATATAATGTCAGGATTAGACTCAAACACTTAAATCAAATCCAGCCTGTCAGGATCAGGATCCTAATCCTCATCAGGATCTGACCGCAGTCCTCTGTGTCCGCTGAGACAGACTGACCTCAGGTCAGTTTCAGGTTGGTTCAGTCGACTCAGGTGTGATCAGTGAAAACAACATGGTGGAGCTGCGTCTCCATATTTGACCCCGGAGAGTTGAGATATTTATATCGTCCAATGATCCTGCAGCTCCACATGATTAATGTTGTATGAGCGTTTCCCCTGTGGCAGCACCACTGTAAGTACAGTACAGGACGACTACAGGGGCCCGCAGAGGACACTCTGACACTCACAGCCCACACTGGATGTCAGGAGGTTTTGAATGGAACCGGCTCCAGGGTCTGGTTCTAGGTCCATACTGGACTCATTATTTCAAGCTTTAATACACCATGTTCTCAGCCTTATGTCAACAAACAGGAGCTCACGTCACTAATAGTGCTAACAATGCTAACAATGCTAATAATGCTAACAGGATATAAACAGAATCTGCTCTAGACATGGCTCTAGTCTCAGGACCTGGTCTAGACTCAGGGTTTAATATAAATATAAAGTTCACGTATGTTGTTTACATACGCCACACACACACACACACACACACGCACACACGCACACACACAGTTAGCATGCTAACAGCTAGCGCCTGGATGTAACCTGATCATATGACCTGACATATGACACCTTCCAGAGGTCAAAGGTCACTACATGAACCACTGATCAGGTGACGCAGGTCACACTGCTCTGATTGGCTGCAGCTCTGTCACCAATGACATCAGAAAAACAAGAGTGACGTGATCCACACACACTCTTCAGAGACGTTCTACATCAGAGAACCTCAGAGACGTTCTACATCAGAGAACCTCAGAGACGTTCTACATCAGAGAACCATGAAGACGATCTATATCACAGACCCTCAAACGTTCCTCATCACAGAACCACAAAGACGTTCTACATCAGAGAACTTTAGAAAACAGATGTTCCACATCACAGAACCTCAGAGGGAAACGTGAGGTTCCAGGAACAGAAACATGATCCTGATAAAAAAAAATGAACCAGTGATGAAGAACCTCTGATACTACTACTAATACTAATACTACTACTACTGCTACTAATACTAATACTACTACTACTACTACTATTGATACTACTGCTACTGATACTACTAATACTAATACTACTACTACTGCTACTAATACTAATACTACTACTACTAATACTACTACTAATACTACTACTGCTACTAATACTAATACTACTACTACTAATACTACTACTAATACTACTACTGCTACTACTACTAATACTGCTACTACTAATACTACTACTACTGCTACTGATACTACTACTATTGATACTACTACTACTGATACTACTAATACTGCTACTACTGCTACTGATACTACTACTACTACTACTAATACTACTACTGATACTACTACTACTATTGATACTACTGCTACTACTACTACTAATATTACTAATATTACTACCAATACAACCACTGATACCACAACTATTACTACTGCTGACAATAATATAATGATGATAATGATGATGAAGGTGATGACGTATGAACTCAGGTGAACTCACCTGGACCTGGTACATGTCTTGTCTCCTTCGCTTTTAGCGGGACGCAGGTGGAGCTCCAGCCGCCTGGAGTCCTCCCCAACCCGGCTACGCTGTGACCACCTGCCCGGTCTTCGTCCTGAGCCTCAGCCCCGACACCTCTGGAGCAACGCGACGATCCCGGTCTTCTCTGGATCTCAGTCCTCTCTGGATCTCAGTCCTCTCTGGATCTCAGTCCTCTCTGGATCTCAGTCCTCTCTGGATCTCAGTCCTCTCTGGATCTCAGTCCTCTCTGCCCTCCCTGTCCGAGACTGATACTCGCAAACGCCGCGGGATCTGGTTTTCATCTCGTCCCGTCCGGCGGAGGGAGGGACGACAACAAACCGACCAGAGCCGAGCGGAGCCGAGATGTGTCGAGGTCAAACTGCTCACAAACACACAAAAACTTCCGGTCCGGTTTTTCAGAATAAAAGCAGATCTGTGGCGCCCCGAGTTAAAACATTTGCTGTGTTTAAAACAGATGAACCTCACTAATCCAGGACCAGGATCAGGACCAAATACTAAAAAACATGTAACAAATGCTGATAAATTATGTGAACCAATTTATTTGTCAGTAAAGCAGTGTTTTTAGTAAACAATAGTCATGATAACAACATCACTGATGATAATAATAATAACAATAAGAAGAAGAATTTCAGTCTACACGTGCTTCACTTAAAATGTAAAAGTATAGAATAAAGTATCCATTTACTTTAAAAGCGCAGTTTCCGGGATTTTTAAATTTTATTTCAACACAAGCAGCTGTCAACAAACTGTTTAGTGTCAACAAACACACAAACTGCTTCCTGTCCACACAGTCATCACCACAGGCCAGGGTTAGCTTAGCCTAGCTTAGCTTAGCCTAACTGAGACATCACCTATTATCCTAACCTTATATCCATTCATTTTGAATTCATTTGTCAGTGATTGGGAAACTGTTAGCCTAGCTTAGCATAAAGACTAGATGGGGTTGTTAGTTTAGCATAAAGACAGGAGATGGGGCTAATCCTCCACCTGGTCCCATCGTCTGTGGTGAAAATGAACTTTACTACGTCAGGTACTTTTACTCGATGTTGTACTCGAGTACTTCTTGTCTGACTCGGACCATGTGACCTTATGATGCGTTTCTGTTGGTCCCAGATCAGTGACATCAGTGTGGAGGTAGTGAGTGAGTGTCACATGGTGTGCTCTGACACCGCCCTGCTGATGTCATTGTGATTTAGATTCTAACACTGATGCTGGATTTGCTTCCTCTTCTTGACTTTGCTGATGTCATCGCTGACGCTCGTGACATCACAGGTGAGGCTGATGACATCAACGAGGCTCGTGTCATCAGTGGGGACCTGGGCACCAGTGTCAGCCGGTTCCTGTTTGGTGGCGTGGCGGTGGCGGTGGTCGTCCTCTGCATCCTGGGCGTAAGCGGTGGCGTGTCATCAACGGGTGCCACTCGGACCGTGTTCTTTCCGTAGAGACGGCGTTCGTACTGCAGCAGCTGGTCCCAGAACCCAGCATTGATGCGTACGTAGGGCCGGCTGTCCTGGACCCAACGGTGAGCCTGGCTCAGCGTCACGCCACGGTAACGCATCAGGTACGCCATGACGAGCGCCGGTGAGCGACTCATCCCGGCGGCACAGTGCACCAGCGTGCCGCCCACTCTGTTGCCATGGATACGCTCCGCCACACGGTCGAAGTGGTCACCGAGGCGGGCACTGGGCAGGTCGGAGACGGGGATGCGAACACACTCCACCCCTGGGTAGGCGGGGCTAGTGTGGCTCAGCGTGGCGTTGACAATCAGCGTGATGCCTTTCTGAGAAACCAGCGCCGCGTTGAGGGGACCATCGGCGCCGCTCAGGAACAGGGTGGGCGTGATCTGAGAGACCGCCATGACACCACACTGCTAGGAAACACAGCAGTTACCATAAATCTAGCATAGCTTAGCACAAACACTGGAGGGAGAGGGTAACTGTTAGCCTAGCTTAGCACAAACACTAAAAATAGGGGGTAACTGTTAGCCTAGCTTAGCACAAACACTAAAAATAGGGGGTAACTGTTAGCCTAGCTTAGCACAAACACTAAAAATAGGGGGTAACTGTTAGCCTAGCTTAGCACAAACACTGAAGGTAGAGGGGTAACTATTAGCCTAGCTTAGCACAAAGAGGAAATCTTGTGCTCAGTTAGTATGAAATGCATGCTGGGATATCATGGCAGCTGCTGATTGGGCTTCTTCCTGTCTTGGACCTCATCTCAAAACTACACACTCTGTGTCTGTGTGTGTGTGTGTGTGTGTGTCTGTGTGTGTGTGTGTTACCTGTGTCGGTTGTTTCTTCTGGTTCTTGTTGGTTCTTCCTCCGATCACTGCTGTGAATGAAACACACACATCTGATACCATAGATGGTTGTGTGTGTCAGCCAATCCCGTGAGGGGTTAAATTTAGTCTGCGCTGAGGTCATGTGACTTTCCTCAGAAAAAAAGCAGAAATAAATAAACCTGTGTTTGTGAAACTTTGTGTTGTTGTTTGCTTCCTGTAGTTTTACTCGTTTGTTTTATTTTAGTGTTTGTTGTTTTTTTCTTCACCTGTTGCCGTGAGTGAGGCTGTAGTTCTCCGTCCGGCCTGTGGGGGCAGTGACGCCCCGAGCTACCGCCGGAAGTTGACAGCAGAAAGAACGTGCGTCATGCTAACAGTTAGCCATTAGCTCAGTCCGTCATGGCGGACCTGAACCGTCAGCTCCAGGAGTATCTGGCCCAGTCCAAAGGTGGCAGCGGGGCCAAGACCATCTCCCAGTCCAGCTCCAGCACCACGGTGGACCTGGGCGACGCGGAACCGGCCCCCGGCAGCTGGTTCGGGAGATGGTCCAGTCCGTGGTCCGGTCAGAGCTCCAGCGGAAACAGCGGCTACTCTTGGCCGTGGTCGGCCGAGCCGGACCCGTGTCTGCCGGGGATGAGCCGCCGGCAGAGGCTGGTGGCCTTCGGAGTGTGCGTGTCGTTCTCCGCGCTGTGCTTCGGGCTGTCCGCGCTCTACGCCCCGCTGCTGCTGCTCTACGCCCGCAAGTTCGCGCTGCTATGGTCGCTCGGGTCGCTGTTTGCTATTGCGGCCGTGGCGGTGCTGCGCGGCCCTAGCAGGCTGGTGGCTGGGCTGCCCACCTCCCCCGCAGCCGCGGTGTACCTGTGCGCCCTGGGAGGGACTCTGTACGCGGCGCTGAGCCTCCACAGCACCGTGCTCACCGCGCTGGGAGCCGCCCTGCAGGTCACCGTCATCGTTGGCTACGTGGTGTCGCTCCTGCCCGGGGGGAGCGCCGGGATCCGCTTCATGGGAGGGATGGCGGCCTCGGCCATCAAAAGAACTGTCACTGGGAAAACGATGCCGATCTGACCGGAGGGGGAGCACCGGGCCTCGGGGACCCCCGGTGCGTGCGTGCGTGCGTGCGTGTGTGGAAGGGGGTTGTGGACTATAAAGGACCAAATTTAACTGATCGTTCCTCAGCTGACCTTTGACCCCACTGACCTGTGATCGGCTGTGATGTCACAGCCTCCAACAGCTGCTGATTCCAGATGTTTGCTCATGTTGTTTGTAATTAAGACAATAAAAGACTCTTTTCATAAAGCTGCTGTTGTTACTGGGTCTCTGTCCTCAGCAGCATCCATCATATACCAGGATGCATTGCAGCTGCAGGTGATATTTAAAGCTAAAGGTCACATGACCACTGTGGTTAGGAGGCTGCTGAGGACTGAGACAGCTGGACATTTGCAGGTAAACATGTTGTTGGACATGTCCTGAGGCATGGACACGTATTTGAAGTGTGAATCTTTATTGTCCACCTCGGTGGAGTCGGTGAAGACACAAAACATAGAAATCTTTTACAAAAAAAGGACAAAAAGCGAAGACAAAAGGCCGAGTGAGAAATAAAAGACGTGATGAGTCTCTACAGTATTTTACATTAAAACACTCCTGTGCTTCAGTGAGACACCTGTCCCCCTTCTCGTGTCCCCGCCCGCCACAGATCGCACTTGTCACATGACCAGTAATCTGAGTTCATCAGGGACTGGACCTGATCTCAGGTCTATGTGTGCGGAGGGAGTGGGGGGAGGGGCGTCAGGGAGACGACCAGAGGACATCGGGACCACGGGAGCGTTCTTCAGGACTACCGGCCCCGGCCCCCTCCCCGCGGTGCTCCTCTGGGTCCTGGTCCTCCTCTCCTGGGCCCTGGTCCGGGTCCTCCAGGACCCCAGCCACCGCGCCCTCCTCGTCCCGACGGACCGTAGCCCCCGTCCTCTCTCTGAGGAGGACGACCTACAGAGACGAAAGACATCAGCCTAGCGTAGCACAGTTAGCCTAGCGACAAGGCAGGTCAGAGACATCGATGAACTCAGGGACCCGGGTCCTGGTCCCTATCAGACCAGATATAGGTGCACCCTGTGGCCTCACCTCCATCTGCTCCGGGTGATTCTCGCTCCCGGGGGTCTCCTGTTCCCGGTCCATCCTGCCACAGGCGCTTCCGGGGCGGCAGAGACGCCATGTCCATCCCCTGAAGAGAGGACGAGCGTTCGCGGCCCGCTGGAGAAGACCCATCATGCATCTGTTGCCCATCACGGTACGCATCATGACCTGCAGACAGGAAGAGGACAGAACTGCCACAATAAGAGTCTGAGGAGAGAGGAGCTCTTGTCGGCCCCGATGAACGGGTCCAGACCACAGACTGGTGGACCTGGGGGTCCTCACCTCCTCCTCGGGGGGGTCCTCCTCCTCGAGGTGGTCTCCCTCGGCCCCCGTTATCCCAGCCGCGGTTCATGTCCTCCGGGCCGTCGAAGCCCTCCTCCTGGCCTCCGTATTCATCAGGGTAACCTCGACCTCCGGGCCGGCCGGGGCCTCCTCTGAACCTGAAACAGACCACATCAGTCTAGATCAGTCTAGTCCAGACCAAGAGCAGACCTCTGAGAACTGAGACAGTTCAGGCTCACCTGTCATCTCTCCGTCCTCTAAACTCTCCACTGAATCTCTCGTCAGGGCCCCAGCTCCCTCCGTTCCCTCCTCCTCCTCGGTGTCCCCCCCTGTGGCCCCCTCCTCCCTGGTATCCAGGTCCAGGTCTCCAGCCCTCCTCTCTGCCATGAAAGTCCTGGCCTCCCTCAAAGTCCTGCGGTCCACGGCGACCCTGCTGGTTGTCTCCCCAGTAGGGCCCAGAGCCTTGGTCCGGGCCCCCGGGACCCAGAGGACCCTGTCGGTCAGGGGGACCCATGTGGTGGTTGGGTGGCGGTCCCCGGGGGTCCCCTACCAAGAACCAGATTAGATTAGAGCCAAGGATGATGGACCAGTCTTTAATAAATATCAAATATATATTTTCACCCTCTTACCTTTGCTGTTGGGCACCTGTTGACCCATTCCATGCATCATGGGCCCCGAGGTCTGGCCCTGTAAAGACCAAATCAGGCCTCAGCAAATCATGCAAAACCAGATCCATGACCAGAGCCCGAACCAGTCAGACGTCACAAACATTTCACAGAAGCTGAATCATTCACAGGGACTCACCTGATGCTGCATGTGTGGGGGCCCCTGCATGTTCCCATGGGGTCCTTGCATGTTTCCTTGGGGCCCCTGCATGTTTCCATGTGGTCCTGGCATGTTACCTGGGGGCCCCTGCATGTTTCCATGGGGTCCTTGCATATTTCCTGGGGGCCCCTGCATATTTCCCGGAGGTCCATGCATGCCCCCTGGGGGCCCCTGCATCCCGTAGCTGTTTGACATGTTGCCGTGTGTCCTGGGTGGTGGCCCCATCATACCACCCTGCATAGGACCCTGGGGGCCCATCATGTTCCCTTGAGGTGGCATCATGCCCCCCTGAGGCGGAGGCCCCTGAGGATCCCGTGGGCCCATTCCTCGAGCAGGGGGGCCCATCATCCCCCCCGGGGGCCCCTGCATCCCCCTGGGTCCAGGACCCATTCCGTGAGGCCCTTGGGGACCCATGTTTCGTGGAGGGCCAGGATGTCTTTGCATACCTTGAGGTCCTTGCATGTCTGGTGGTCCCATCATGCCCTGGGGGGGGCCCTGGTGGGGCTGAGGTCCTGAGGGGGGGCCCATCTGTCCAGGAGGCATGAAAGGGGGCTGCATGCCTCCAGGGCCCATAGAGGGGCCCATGTTGTTGGGCATCTGCTGAGGAGGCATATTGGGGGAAAAGCCTTGGTGGCCGGGGGGCATCGGGCCTCCGGGGCCCCCGGGGCCGGGGAAGGGGGGCATCGGGCCCTGTCCCTGGGGGGGACCCATGTTCCCATCTGAGTTCATCTGGTTCAAACGATCCATCTTGATTTGCTGCAAGAGACAAACATCAAACAAGTCAACAAGTGGATGCTAACATGTTAGCAGGTGTTAGCAGTAATTCATATGATTCCCGTCACCTCCAGCAGCATGGGGTTGGTGTACTGCAGCGCTGCCATCTCCTGTTCAATCTCCGCCTGCGTCTTCTTCTTCACGTCCACTTTCTGCTCTACCTTGCGGTCTTTGGACAGGTCTCCAGAGGGCGGCATCATGGGAACTTTATTCTCGGCCCAGGCCTGCAGGGGGGCGATGGAGAGCCCGGTCAGCCACGTTCTGATACGACCGGGTACAAACCCAAGCACCAAACCAGGTGACGTGTTTTACCTGCTGGAACTGCGCTGGGATCGGTTTAGCGTACGGGACTTTCTTCTGAGGAACCTTCTTGGCATCTTTGCCCATGACCTCATCCATGCCCCAGTCCAGCCCCGGGATGGACATCTCGACCTCCGGCGCCACCTCTTTACCTGCAAAAAGCAGATTTACACCTGAGTCACACCGACCCACTGGTCCAGGTCGTTCACACTGTTGTTGACTTACTGCTCTGCTCCTGCTCCATGGCAGCCTTCAGCTGCTCAGGGATACCCATCCCAGGGATGGAAGCCACGCTGTTCGGCTCCACGTCGTCTAGAAACACATAAACAATCGTCAGCTGCGAGATGTAAACAAACAAACAATGTCTGTTTGTTTGTTTAAATGTTTGTCTCACCGTACTCCACGCCGTCCTCCGACATCCCCGGCAGCAGGTTTAGGTTGTAGCGGTCTCTCATCTTGTCACCAGGACGATTCCTCGTCCAGAATTTACTAAAACAAGACAAGGATCCATCAACAAACAAACGACCGGTTAAACGACTCAGTGTTGGTGGGCGTGTCTGCTGCTGCACTGTGATTGGCTCATTCACCTGGTGTGGTCGTTAGAGCCCGAGCACAGGATGTGACCCAGTGGGTGCCAGGCCAGACTCCAAATCATCCCCTCGTGGGCCATCTCCATCCCCCCCACCTCCTTCTCCACTCTGAAACACACACACATGACTCAGACCAAGACCAGAGTCCAGTGAGTCGAACAGACCCAGGATCTGTTCCAGTTCTTTGCTTCACTAACTAACAGTCTCAGTCTCTCTAAGTTCCTACAGCCGATAATCCAGGAAAAAACAACACGGTGGCAGCTGCTAGAAACTGAACAGAAGCTGGTAAAAGATCGATTGTGTCGACGTAAAGTTGTTGTAGTTTCACAGCAACACAGAGACGAGTAGATGTGACTGGAATTAAATTAAAATCAAATGAATGATGCTGAAATCTAGACTGTTGTTACGGTGAATAGGCTGATACAACTTTAACCTTCATGTTCAGCTGCAACCCTAGCGCCACAAAACAATACAACTAAATATAAGAACATGATTCAAAGTGTCAGTAGAAAACTTTCATATCTGATACGTCCAAGTCCAGTTTCAGTGTCAGTCAGTCTCTGGTTTAGGACGACAAGCTCAGTTAATGAAGGTGACGGGGGTGTGTCGTCGGACCCTGGCAGCTCCAAACAGGAGCATTTGTACAATGTGTCGATAATAAAATCCAGTTATTTAATATCCTAGTTAATTATTGTAGGAGTCAATAACGCAGCAGTGCTACTGTCTGAGGGACAGTCAGCTCCACTGTGTCACTGGCAACGAGCGGTTTGAGGAGATCACAGATATATAAGTGACGCTCTAATAAATAATCTTGCCGGTCTCTAAAATCTTCAGATCTTTAATAAAAGGACCAGACATTTTCAAGAGAACTGATTGGTTGGAGGGCGGAGCTTTTATAGGCTCCGACCTCTGATCTGGAACATGACCTGGTCCGGAGCAGGTTAGTTCAGCATCAGTTACCATGGAGACGGACCCCGGTAAGAAGTGAACCACCTTCGTAGGACGGAGACCAGAGTTAACCCTGAAGTTACCGTGATTACAACTAGTCCTGCTTCCTAGTCCAGGACTCTACAGGTCTGTTATTATTACCCAGTGTGCCAGAAGAGTAGCGATCCGTCAGAACCTCCACTGGCAAACAGACCCTCATGGACGGGATGCCACGCCACAGCTGAAGACACAGAGGTCAGAGGTCAGGGGTCAGAGGTCAGGGGTCAGTACCAGCCCTACATCAGGTGTGGTCGTCCTCACCTGTGGCTTCCTTCTTGTGTCCTCTGAACACCTGCAGCTCCTCTTTCAGGTTCCTAATGTCGAACAGTTTACACAGGTGGTCACGTGACGCCGTCAGCAGCCAGTTACCGTTCAGGTTCCACTTCACCTCCATCACCGTGTTCTTGTGGGCATGACTGAGACACGGGACACGGTTTACTGATTGTAACGATTCATGACCAGACTGTAACAGCTTAATGATTCAATGATTAAACTAATTAATAATGTGATGACAATTATTAACAACTTCAACCAATCACTGTGAATTGTGTTCAACTATAACACTCAGTGTGTGAGTGTATAATGTGTGTGTCCTCACAGTGTGGCCAGACTCTGTCCGGTCTTCGGGTCCCAGAACTTGATGGGCTGCTGAGAGTCTTTGCTTCCAGAGACCACCAGACCTTTGGTAGGGTGCCAGTCCACACACTTCACATCAGCCCCGTGACCTACAGACACACACACAGTCAGTCAGTATGTCATCGGTCCCGTCCCGGGTCTTGGGTGATGAGGGGGCGGGGGGCAGTACCTCGGAGGATCCGCTCCTCATGGCAGCGCAGGAAATCCCAAATCCGAACAGTGCCGTCATCTGAACAGGTGGCGAATTTATTATCTGTTGGAGAGAAACTGAAGGACACGAGACCAGTCAGAGACCAGAAGAGTCCTTATCAGTCCATCACAGACCAGATCCACATTCAGCTGCACCAGGACCAGCAGAGCCTCTGACTAACAGGTTTAGACCAGAACCAGGTCTGGTTCAGGTCAGGTTCTGGTGCCGACTGCAGATACAGTCACTGTCTCAGCCTGGACCACATCACATGGTTCATGATGTCACACGGTTCATGATGTCACACACCCAGTTTGCCTGAACCTCTGGGTCCTGGTTCTGAACATGAACTCAGTCCAGTGTGGGTGGTTGTTATGGGTCAGGACCACTTCAGTCTGAACCTTCATGTCTCACTGTCTCCACCTGGTGGAGCTGCACTGCAACAGCCTCATGGAGACTTGGTCCCTGCAGACCAGGTCCCATCACAGACTGCCACAAGACTCTGATGGACCAGCGTGGTTTCAGAGGGAATCAGGGATCAGGGCTGTAATCAGGTCTCCAGAGACCAAGTCGGTAATCAGGTCTACAGGGATCAGGTGTGTAATCAGGTCTACAGGGATCAAATCTACTTTGGTCCTGGTTCTGAATTGAGGCTTCAGTCTGTATCACGTTACTGAGCCTGGTCTCCATCTGTCTCCAGTCTTTGTGCTAAGCTAGGCTAACAGTTTCCCTCTGTCTCCAGTCTTTGTGCTAAGCTAAACTAAAGCAACTGTGGAGAAAAAGAAAACAAGGTGATTACAGGTGTGTGGCTATGGAAGCCCAGAGGTGCCAATATTTCACAGAACATGTAACAGACCAGGACCAGGATCAGAACCAGGAAACTCTGAATCCTGAAGTACGGTGATGATGTCACTGTGAGGTCACAGGTCTGCGTTGGGGGTTGGACTGAACTGGCGGGTGGGGGATCTCTACTGTTGCATTGTGGGAAATGTACGCTGCCCCAGTGTTTCTGAACAGACCGTCATGCTACGCGCTAATGCTAACAGAGCTGTGTTTAAAGTGCAGTCAGTGTTGAATTCAAACTTTATTTAAACGTCTACAGTTGACAGCAGCAGCTTTATTCACTTTATTGATCCCTGCTGAAACTTTATTGGTCAGAGTGACAGGCTCCGCCCACTGTGTGCACGCAGCAGCCAACGCCACTTCAGCGGTCATGACTTTATTACACAAAGTGATGAGCCACAGCAGCAACAGTAACAACAGATGACATCTGTCATTAATCAACCACAACAACAGCCTGGCCTCACAGCTCAGACGACACAGGGCAGCTACAGAAAATGGAGGATTGGGTATAAACCTGGCTTCTCTAATCGCCTCCTTGTGAGCCTGGAACATCTTCACGTTGTTCATGTTGGACTGCCAGTACTTGACGTATCCGCCGTGGTCCGCCGTTAGCATCCACATGTCGTTGTGAGACCACGTCATGGCTCGCACCGGGCTGTCGTGGGCCTGGGGGCAGAGACATGGAGACAGACATGAGACAGTGTAGTCCACACTGAGGTTAGTGTGAACCTTTAGCTCCTCCCACTGCTGAGGTCACGTGACCTTTATCTTTTACTCCACGTCCACAGCACAAACACCACCTGCTGCAGTGAATCATGGCATATGTTGGACTGTGAAGGATCCAACTGTCATAGCTTCACGTCTGAACTGAGAGACTCATCTCCACCTGGGAACTAGCTAACTACACTGACTTAGCTAACTGAAATATCATAACTACTGTAAAGCTGCAAATAACAGCCCAGGCGTTTATGTTCCCAAAATGACTCAGACCCTGCATTTATTTGAAACAGGCGTCTGTATGAGACGAGGTTTCATTTTTTTAAGGCACAGAACCGAAGTACCTGGCCAGGGCGGACCGGCCATAGGAAGGTTTGGGAGTTATCCTGAACGGCCGGGCTGTTCCTGGACGAACCGGTCGGAACTTTTTTTATCCCATAACACGCAGCCACGGTTACCGCAGCAGGCACAGTGTGGAGATGGACTGGTAATCTGGAATCTGGGCTGATGTCAGTCTGTCACTGACCGCGGTGCTCCGCTACCGTTACGTTTTTAAGTCTTTCACTGTCATTTATCAGTAGAACCTTGTGACCTTGTCAGCATCAGTAGCTAGTAACTGGTTGGACCAACATATCCCAAGATGCATTGCAGCAATGACAGCTGATTAAAGCTGAAGGTGAAAAGCTCCATTTGTGACGTCACATGAACATGTGATGAAGATAAGGCTGACGTTTACCTGTAAAATGGTCTCAAAGTTGAAGGTGAGTCCGTTCCACAGCGTGAACTCTCCGCTGGAGGCTCCGGTCACCAGGCGCCGCCCTTCAGGCGTCCACTGAGGAAACACAGGAAACACGCGTCACATCTGAGGACACAACTCAACCCTTCACAACAAAAGCATGCTACGGGAAGCGACGCGTCCTCTCACCCTGATGACGAAAACGGGACACTTGACCTTGTTGGTGGAGGTTCTGACGAACTTGGTGGTGACGGCGTTCATGGGGTTACTGAGCATGCCCACGGGAGGAACCAGCTGTGGGGGGAGCAGACGCCAGAAGAGGGGGCGGGGTCAGTTAGAGAAGGCTGTGGTGTCAGAGGGTCATGTGACAGGCGTGTACTCACGTCGTTGTAGAAGCCAGCGTCGGGTTGGATGGCTCTGAAGTCTCGATGGTCTCGCTGCCACAGGCGGTTCTAGACAGGAAACAGTCATGTGACTACTGAGCAGCGCAGTGATTGAAACTCTGTCATTACGTCATCGGTGGGGTTGGTTGTTAAACTTTATTAATCCATCCTGTTGCCCGTCGTGCTTTTATTGTGAAACAACTTCCTGTCATGACGTTTCTCAGACTTTACATTAAAACATGAACTGACGATGATCAGTGAAATGAAACCTGATTCTTCCTCAATATGGAGCAGCTGCTTTGTTTTTAATTCATTATTGAAGTTGAATTATAAAAAAAAAACTATTTGACTTTATTACAACAAAATGTCTAAAAACATCACGTTTTAGAAAATCGGACAAATTAAATCAAAATTATAAATCAAATTAAAGCAACTAATGATCATTAAAGATCATTAGTTGCAGTTAATTAATGAGTAATGATCATGATCACAGCCTCATGAAGATCAGGGATGCAGCCTTTGTTAATTATGTCCCTAGACTATGGAACACACTGCCCATAGTTATTAGTCAACCAGCTCACTAGACACCTTCAAAATAAAGGTAAAACTTTCCTCTACATGCTAGCATTTAACTAGCTCTGCTGTACTTTTAAAATGTTTATTATCTTATTGTATTTTATCTAAATTTCTTTGATTTTCTTCCATTTTAACTTTTTATTGTATTTTATTTCTATTGTCTTTAAATTTGCATTGTAAAGTCATTTGAGCTTCATTGTTAGTGTGAAAGGTGCTGTACAAATAAAATTATCATCACTATTTTATTTTTGATTTATCTTTGATTCATCAAAAATGTCCAGCCTTTTATTTAATAAACAAAAGAAACAACTGACACATAAAAACTTGAACTATCTTCACATTAAAAACTAGTTCAGTCTCCGTTGTGACAACAGGTGAATAACTACTGATCAGTATATAAGTGGACGTTGGGTGAAGCAGCCATGAGCTGAGAATGAACAGGAAGTGACAGTAACATCTATTGATCTGTGTAGAAATGAAGGATTCACTTTAAACCGTCTCTGAACGACGTCATCATGTTTTACTCCAGCATCTCGTTTCACATCATTATCCTCAAATATACCAGCGACCGTTTCCACCACATTTAAAACCAAAGTAACAGCAAAACCTTCTATCAAGCTTCTGTTAGTGCTGAGCTAACGTTAGCCTCCTCCACTGTAACAACCTGATCCTCTGCTGTCTCCACATCCACCGCCATGTTTGGTCACTTGACCTACATGAGGCTTTTCACTGGTTCTCTTCTTCTGCTACTCGTTTTACAGCGGTTAGCAGCTAGCTTAGCCGCTAGTTGTCTCTCTTCCAACATTAAAAAACATTTCCTCTATATTTCAGTGTAACGTCGACACAGCTTATCAAATAATAAAATAGCTGGACACTAATTCAATAATGGGTTTAATTGACGGTTGTGTGCACGTACCTCCAGGTATCTGATGACAGAGGGGTTGTAGTCGATGGTCTTGCGGTTTACAGCCTTCCTCATGCGTTTCCCGTCGAAGGTGAGCTGCTGCATGGCCTGCTGCTGAGCGAAGTCCGGCCTCTTGTAGAACACCTGCCGCGGCGCCTGGTGCTGGAAACGCGGCATGTGGAAGAACCGCTGAGGAGAACCAATGTCTGTCGCCATCCTGACCCACTGAACCCGTGGACAGAGAGAGAGAAGAGGAAACACGACACATTACCCAACTGTTACGTCCTTTCACGTTTATATTTTTGTAGAAATTAGCCATTTGGCTACATTAACTCAACGCTAAATTAACTTAGGTAACTAACATCTTAGTCCATTTAGTCACTTTACACATACATTAGCCAACTTCTACTACATTAGCTAAAAATCTGGAGTCTGTTCTTGCTTATCAACAGAAACAAACACTCAAACAGTTTACATGGAGGCTGATGCGATGATGCTAATGCTACATCCAGATGTTCAGACATCTGTCAGCGCAGAGCTGCGTCCTGTCGTTGTATAAATCCGTCGCTAGAGCCGTGAATCCGTTAATCAGTCGGGATTTAACGGGTGAGTCTGAGTCTGTGCACCTGGACCGGGTCCTGAGTGATAACGGTGCCCAGCCTGCCCCGGTGTACCCGCCCCCTCGCTACCCGCTCCCCGGTATCTGAGGCAGTGTGTTGTTATGAGCGGTGACCGTGTGTAGCACGAGGTTTCACCGCCGCTGCAGGCAGCTCGCGTGCGGCTAGCCCGCTCCGCCGTGACCCGTGAGCTGCCCGGTGCAGTACCAAGCGACAGCCCGGGAGGGTTCTACGGGTCCGGGTCTCCGCCGGAGCCCAGTTTGGTTTTAAATCGTTACCGTGTCTGACGCTGCTGCTGCTCGCGCGTTGAGCTCAAAGGGCTAACTGCTAGCTGCTTGAATGCTAAGCGTGTTAGCGGGTTAGCCGTGGTCGCGGGCACACGGCGGGCAGCTTGTGAGCGGTCCGCGGGTCGTGGACGTTAAACCGAGGTGTTTTTAACAGACAAGCCGACAGACTGTCCGGGTACCCGCGGCCGTTCACGCTGATCCGCTGCGCTCTCCAGCCCCGAGTTAAATGGCGGCGGCCCGGTCGTTACAACAACGACGCGCCGTAGCCCCACAACTCACCTACAGTGTCCACAGCAGGTGAACTATGTGACGGTCATTAAGCGGCGACGCTCTTCGGTCCGGGACGTTTGTCTCCGCTGTAACATGAAGGTCTCCGGTTGAGTTCCGCTGGACGTGAAGCTGTTCGGTCCCTTCAGCCTCCAGCAGACTCCATCATGACGCCTCTTCTTCTCGGCTCTGCCGCAAAGCATGCCGGGAGGCGTTCACAACGGGCGGGAGAGCGTGGCGTCATCGCGTAGAGGATTCTGGGAAACTGAGTTTAAACTCTGTCTGTCAATAAAAACGCTGTGATTGTTGTTTTCTGCTGTTTAACACCCTGTTTGTGTCACTTCATCGTTTTATTTGTTGTTTTGATTCATAAATAAAGTGTTTAGCTCATTAAAACATATTCCACTGAATCAACAGTCCACTCAAAACCACATTAATGTGGTATTTTATTTAATATATTTATTTAACATAAATGACTTGAACTGTGTGCAAAACAACACAGTTCTATAAAACCTTCTGTCAACTGTGTTAAACTATGTCATTTCTATAAATTTCAGAATGAAATGCTAATAAACAAATGTGAGCATAAAACAACACTGATTGTTAATAAACTGGACAGTGTCCTCCTCCCTTCAGGAGGCGCTGAGATGTTTCTTTACCATTTGTTGTGAAAACACAGATATTTTTTAGAAAGATGTTGTCAGTCTGGGGTGCCTGGATGGCTGAGTGGCTAAGGCGCACTGCGTTGGCATATACGCCATGCAGATTTTTGCTGGTTCGAGTCCTGAAGCTTTCCTGCGTGTCCTTCCCCCACTCTCCTCCCTGTTTCCTGTCTCTCTCATTAAAAGCAAAAACGCCCCAAAATAAAATATAAAAAAAAAAAAAAAAACAGATGTTGTCAGACAATGATAATGACATTTATGAGCCTGCCAATGGAGAAAATAAACATTTAAAAATGAGGGTAACAACATGGCGTCCTGTTGTTGACGCGGACTGCCTCCATGTAACAGGTTGTGTGTTGAGACTCTAGAGGTCGTTAGCCACTCTACAGTTGAGGTTGCTGTGGACGCCGGCGCTCTGCAGGATGTGGACGACATCGCAGTCGTCGAGGCCTTTGACCCGAGAGCCGTCCACCACCTGGAACATCTCATAGGGCGGGACCAGCACCTCTTCCTCCTCCCTGTTGAGGTAGGAGTAGCTCTTCAGGTACGCCCCACAGCAAGTGGTGATCTGGAAGCAGGTGGTGTTTCCGAACTTGGTGAGGGAGGTCAAACGGGAGGTGGAGGTGAAGGAGCCGAAGCGGACGAGGCTCTGCAGCCGGACGGAGAAGCGGCGGTTGCTGCGGCGATACGCAACGTCACAGCCTCTATTGTCACCCAGGATCTGAATCGCTGACGTCAGCCAGAAGTGCAGCGCGTGGAAGGGGAAGGAGGTGTCGTAGATGGAGGCGTTGACCCTGACGTGGTCGTTAAAGGTCTGGTAAAAGTCTTTGTAATTGGACGTGTAGACGCACAGCGCTCTCAGGTGGTTGGCCGTCAGGGCCTCTTCTCCCGCCTCCCTCTGCTTCATCTTCCTGTCTGCACACTTCTTGGCTTTCTTCCACACGTCATCGAACAACTTCACCTTCTCTCTAATGAAGAACTTCTCCTTCACCCTCTGACTCATGGTTTTGTTGCAGCCGAGGTACATGTCGTCAACGGAGTCATCCGACATGTTGAGGACGATGGCTTGGCCCAGGGGAACCTGCACAACCACACACACGCAGTCACGTTTTATCCTGAAGTCTCTGTTTTGTTTTAATTGCTCCTATGTGGTTACCTGACTCCGTCCTGATGTGCTGCACCACTGTCTGGTTGTCCCCAGCACCACCTGCTGCCGTCAGCTGTTTACTGTAACGCTACCCATCAACCCCACGTTCAAAATGACTCAGACTGGTATCATCACACCATCAGTTTACTACCTTCACTTCCTCACAGATCGTTTCCAGGAACTAACCCACTACCACAAACCAATCACCTACACGCTGTCACAATCTATAACAACAAACAACATATATATATATATATATATATATATATATAGATAGATAGATATAGATATATATATTGATATATATATTGATATAAATCATCTCTATGAATAATGAAAATTAAACAAGTAAAATGCAGGTGTCAGTGCTTGGACAACTTTTACATGTTAAGACCCTGAACCTCCGATAACCTAAACTCTGTTCTGACCTGAAACTTAAAACCACATGTGAAGACCACTCAGGTCCTCCTCATCAACAAGTCTCTCCCTCACACCCCAACACCTCACTGGTCTCCTCCACCCTACACTCCCCTGTGGTCCCTGTGGTCCTCTGACCAGTTGTCTCCTATTTCAGACTCTGGTCCTTCAGAGCCTCCACCCTATGGAACAAACTACCGCTCCACATCCACTGAGCCCGTTCTCTTGACCTTTAATAAAAGCATCTGAAAGTCTTTTCACTGAGTCATTTGGTCACTGACCCCCCAGGTTATATGTGGAAAGTCTTTATTATTATTAATATTAATAAGACACAGATTTTAAACTGTTAATAAAACATGATCTGCTAGCGTTAGTGTCAGCTCACCTTCACTGAGGCCCGAACCCAGACTGGACACAGCAACAAGATGAAGAGCAGCATCATCCTCCTCCTCACACACACTGATCACACTGATGAAACATAAGCAGTGCAGCAGGAAGTCAGACCCCTGCATGTTTGCACAGCCCACACAAGGCTGAAGGTGTGAAAAGTTAGTACACAGTTTGTACGCATCAGAGTGAGTGTGTGTGTGTTTGTGTGTCTGATGAGTGTGTCTGATGTGTGTGTGTGTGTGTGTGTGTGTGTGTGTGTGTGTGTGTGTGTGTGTGTGTGTGTATGGTCTGATGTGTGTGTGTGTGTGTGTTTGTGTGTGTGTGTGTGTGTGTATGGTCTGATGTGTGTGTGTGTGTGTGTGTGTGTGTGTGTGTGTGTGTGTGTATGGTCTGATGTGTGTGTGTGTGTGTGTGTGTGTGTGTTTGTGTGTGTGTGTGTGTGTGTGTATGTGTGTGTGTGTGTGTGTGTGTGTGTGTATGGTCTGATGTGTGCATGTGTGTGTGTGCATGTATGGTTTGTGTGTGTGTGTTTACCTGACAATAGTTTTTCACACTCACTGGAAAGTTGAGCAGTGAAGAGCTGTGCCTTTATTGTGGTTATCAAAAAGCAAATAAAGCAAGAATAGATGGAACATCTATTCTATATATATATATATATATATATATATATATATATATATATATATATATATATATATATATATATATATATATATACATATATATATATATATATATATATATATATATATATATATATATATATATATATATATATATATATATATATATATATATATATATATATATATGTATATATATATATATATATATATATATATATATATATATATATAAGTCTCTAGAGCAGTATATATATATATATATATATATATATATATATATATATATATATATATATATATATATTGTTTAATATAAAGCAGAGCAGTGACGTCACAACTCAGAGACTTCGCTCCGAACCGAATCGGCGCGCGCTGATTCTCCTCCTCCAACCGCCGCCGGTGAGTAAAGGAAAGTACCGGGACGGTTTACCGGACTAAAGAGCGGGATTAATCCGTGTGTGACGCACTCAATCGCTTTGATGGTTTGATTTGGGCCGTGTCTCAGAAGCTAACGGCCGCTACCTTCAGCCAACGGCCGCTAGTTTTAGCCAACGGCCGCTACCTTCTGCTAACGGCTGCTAGCTAAACTGTCATTGTGACTTTTTATAGGATAATAATTTAATATTTATAACTATTATTATTACTAATTGCATGAAGTAATTTTAAAATACCGCCATACACCTTTAAAGTACAACTACTAGTTTAATAACTGTAGTATTTCTACTTCTGATCAATAGATGTGACCACTTCTTCATTCTTGGTCTGAGCAATAACGACGAAACGATGAGCAGAAGCAGTCGCAGTTCCTGGTGAGAGACACCACACCTGTTATATACCTGATACACACCTGTTATATACCTGATACACACCTGTTATATACCTGATACACACCTGTTATATACCTGATACACACCTGTTATATACCTGATACACACCTGTTATATACCTGATACACACCTGTTATATACCTGATGAACACCTGTTATATACCTGATACACACCTGTTATATACCTGATACACACCTGTTATATACCTGATACACACCTGTTATATACCTGATACACACCTGTTATATACCTGATACACACCTGTTATATGTCTGTTACACACCTGTTATATACCTGATACACACCTGTTATATACCTGATACACACCTACATCTTGATCGTGTGCTGTGTCGTTGTAATTTCAGTGCAAAGCGACATGAGGGACAGGACAGACGTTTCTCCAGAGTGAGTCTACAGAAACCTGGATGGACAAAAGATGAAGTAAAAGCATGTTAGCACTCTGGGCTAACACTCAGTAACACTTCACAGTAAAAGTCCAGTGTGTGCTGCAGTAGCAGGGCTTTTATTGTGGAGGAGCAGTTAATGATGATGACCTACCTCTGCAGGATGAGAGGCTGCGCAGACTGGTGAAGGAGTTTGGATCCAAAAGCTGGTCTAAGATCTGTCTGCATTTTAAAGTGAGTAGATTGCTCCCAGTGTTTGGTTTAACAGTGAAATGTGAGGTCACCCGAACGCATCACAGCTGACCTCCTGTCTGTCAGGGTCAGAGGTCCTATGTGGACTGTAAGCAGCGGTGGCAGCAGCTAAAGAACCTGGAGGTGGTTAAAGGTCTCTGGACCCAGGAGGAGGACGAGAGGGTGAGGACTCACTGAGACCAACCACCGGTCTGTCCACGGCGCCGTGTCACCATAACACGCTGTGATGTCACTTTCTGCAGTTGATCGAGCTGGTCCGTAAATACGGCATGAAGCACTGGTCGCTCATCGCCAGTCACCTGCTAACTCGTAACGGGAAGCAGTGCCGCGAGCGCTGGCACAACCACCTGAACCCCACGGTGAAGAAGGGCAGCTGGACTCTGGACGAGGACTTCATCATCTACCAGGCACACAGACTGCAGGGAAATCGCTGGGCTAACATCTCCAAGCTGCTGCCGGGCAGGTACGTAAATGACCAGCAGGGGGCCATAGGTACACAGGTCAGGCAGGTAGACTGAAGGACTCTGGGTGACTGTACCGGTCTCTGAAGGACTCTGGGTGACTTTACTGGACTCTGAAAGACTCTGAAGCACTGTGGGTGATTGTACTGGACTGCTCTGGACTCTGATGGTGTGTGTTGTGTCCCAGGACCGATAACTCCATTAAGAACCGCTGGAACTCCACCCTGAGGAGGAAGGTGGAGAAGCAGGGCTACCTGCAGGTGCTTCACCTCCACAGCTCCTCCTCCTCCCCCCCTTCTTCCTCCAGGAGCAGCGCCCCCCTCAAGGTGAGTTCCCTTCCCCACCTCCTTCACCTCCTCCACAGACAGAGACGACAGCTTGTGTCCCTACAGGCCGACAGTCTGTCCACGGTGAAGGACGAGTCCATGTCCTCCAGTGAACAGAATGTTGCGTGTAGATGTCGTCACCTCCAGGTGGCGCTGTGCTCCGCCTGCGTCCCCGCCTCCTCCTCCTTGGGCTACGACTCTTCTCTGAGCGCGTGCAAGCTGACGCCGTCCACCCACCTCACGGAGACGGTGAGCCTTTATACAGGGACACACTCTCGAGGCTTTTATTTTGGAGGATGGTCTCATCACAGAATTGTGCGTGTGTGTGTGTGTGTGTGTCTCTACAGGTGACAGGTGTGTGTGACGAGGATGTGGCTCCTCCCTCCTGCAACAACAGTCTGGTTGCTCCTCTGAGCTTCTCTCCATCTGAGGTACAACACAGTCACTGATGACATGTTGTCATGGAGACATCTGTCTCACACCCCTGTCTCTCTCTGTCTGTCTGTCTGTGTCTCAGTTCTTCACTCTGTGTGAGGACCTAAAATTCCAGCGTACAGCTCTGACGTCCACTCCAGTCTGTTCCCTCAAACATCCCATCATCAGCAGCAGCAGTTCCTCCAAGGACCAGAACTGTCTTCACTGCAGCCTCGACACGCGGTACGGATATTTGTTTTACATGTCGATCTGATCTGGATCAGATGTGATCCAGATCCAGATCAGACTGCTGGTCTCAGTCAGGTCACATGTGTTGTGTTCAGGACACCCACAGACACCGTGGACAGGATGCAAGCACTGTGGCCAGCTCCTTACACTCCAACACCCCTGAAGGTCAGACACCAGCTGTCCATCAGCTGATCAATAGGTGATCATTAGCTGATTGATCAACTGATGGTGTTTGGCTGCAGGTGTCAGTGAGCTCCAGCAAGAGGATGAGTGACGACAAGAGTCTGGATCCAGACAGTCAGAACTTGGAGAACAGCTCAGAGGTCTGACACTGATACACACCGACACACTGATACTGTAATTAATTTGCAGCGGCCAGTTTGATTCTGTGAAGAACCGCCACACTTGGATCATTATATGTGAATCCCTGTAACCATTTTGCGACGGTTTCAACTGTGTCGCTTTGTTCGCTTCTTCGACCCAATTTATGGAAACTATGTGTTGATTCTATGTATTGATATGCTTCTGCCTCTGGTTTTAAAGATGTCTCTTCTTTGTTGACTGCGTCATGAACCGTCACAACCAATCACCACCGAGTCGACCTGAAACCCTGCACAAGAACTGTTTTATTCAGTTTTCACCTGGGGGTTGTAGCTTAGCGTAGCACTTTGCTTTGTGCTGCACATGTCTGAACAAGTTCCCCGTCCCTCCACCCCCTCTCCTCCTCCTCCACACAGCACATGTCACTGCAGACACACACACACACTGACACAACTAAATATGACGGGTAAAGTTTGTGAATTTGTTGACATTGGACTGATATATTGTGCATCGCTACCCCCAATGTATGTCACCATGGTAACGAGGTGTACACAATTAACATCTGATGAAGTCAAGTCAGTTTTATCTGTGTAGCAACAAATTAAAATGTTTATTTCAAGGCTCTTCAGAATAGAGAAACCAACATTTTTCTCAGTGAATGGAGGAAAACCTCCAGGTACTAAAGTCACTAGCTAAACGAGTACATCTAGTGGTGACCACAAGGTACTGCAACATAAAAAAAGTCCCAAACCATGACAGGACCCCCTTTCCTAGGAGGGACTCCTGGCTCCCAGAGAGATCCGGGTGAGCTTAATGAAAGTCCCTTATGAGCTCCCAGACGTCCTGGGTCTATACTCCCCCAAGCCAACAGGTAATAAATCCCACCCTGAACCCAACGAGAATAATTCATAAGCCTGTGGGTGGAGGCTGTCTGTGACATGGGGGGGTCGGGGTCGGAGAAGGGAGGCAACAACTGGCCACAACCAGGAGATGTGGAAAGTGAGGCCTGGGGAAGCAGACGATGTGAGACTGGGTTGACCTGCCTCACCACCTTGAATGGGCCCACGGAGCCAAGAATGTACACAGAGTATATTATATATATATATATATAAATACATATACATACATACAAACAAGAGAAGAAATTCCTGTATACAGTTACAGTAAAAAAAAAACAAAACAAACAAAAAAACTATGCTGCATCTTTCAGTCTGGTCACGGCTCCTCATCCACATCACAACCAGTGTTTTCTGTGGCCAAGCAGCAGGAAATATCACCCGTTGCCCTTTTATGCTAAAGCTCTGACTGTTGATTGTAAAAGTGTGACAGGTGTTTGTCCATGTGATGAGTCAGTGGCATAGCAGGTAATTAACTTTAGAGTTTGAATGACAGTGTGAAAATTGAGCCGAATGCAGAGAATTGTGTGTAGTGTTTTGAAAACGTGTGTTTTAGAACCGCAGTTTGAGAGTGAAGCAGGAATTGGGTTTGTAGTTTAGTTGGTTCAGGAGGTCGGTCCATCAGTTACATGTTGTGTCACTGTGTCTCTAGTACCAGTATCTGTGTAAACAACAAGGAAAACTGTATTAAGAGTCAGACGGTTAAAACAACGGCTCTGAAGGTCACACTGTGATTTAAAACAACCCTGTAGACGCCTACAGTAGATCACCATGGTAACAAGAAACTTCATCCTCTGTCCAGGTCCAGGGGGAGAGTCTACTGAACTCCATCACGCAGGGCTGCGAGGACTTAAGCTGCTTCCTATTGGACGAACAGGCCGATGTGTGGTGGTGTCAGTCCGGCATCCTGCACTCCCCCGAGCGTCCCACTTACAGCCTGAACCCCTTTGAGGTAAACCTGAACCTGGACCTGGACCACAGGGTCCTGGTCCTGGATCCTCACGGTCTGTGTCTCTGTCTCAGTCGGGCGCGGAGCTGCAGCTGCTGGTGTTTGGGAGAACTGAGGACCAGGTGAGTCTGACGGAGGAGGCCCGGCTCTACATGGAGACCTGATCCTCGTCAGACCACGTGGACCTGGACCATCGTCACCATCATGATGTTTTTATCCAGCGATCACAATTATAAGCTGATCAATTCATTGATCAGCTCCATCAGTTTGTGGTCCCTGCAGCTGTGTTTTTATTTATTAATTGTTTGTGTGTTGGATTGATTGATTGATTGGCTGATTGACTCATTGTTTGTTGTATTAATTGATTGATCGACTGTTTGTTGTGTTGATTGAGTGGCTGATTGATTGATTTATTTATTGATTGATTGATTGATTCATGTCACAGTCAAGAGGAAAAAGTCCTTGACATATTTTAATGATTTTATTTGAAGTTTTATTGTAAAAACAAAACCCCACGGGGTGTGTGTGTTCCAGTGTGTGTGTGTGTGTGTGTGTGTGTGTGTGTGTGTGTGTGTGTGTGTGTGTGTGTGTGTGTGTGTGTGTGTGTGTGTGTGTGTGTGTGTGTGTGTTCCAGTGTGTGTGTGTGTGTGTGTGTGTGTTACAGTGTGTGTGTGTGTGTTACAGTGTGTGTGTAATAAACCTCAGTGACTGAACATGTGTGTGTGTGTGTGTGTGAATATTGACACTCGTCTTCACACTGAAACCTGGGAGACGTGGACTTGGTCTAACTGGTTCTGACGTGGACCAGGACGCGGTTTAAGTCTTGGTCTGAGTCTGGATCTGGTCCAGCAGGAAAGTGGAGCTGATGGATCCAGTTCTGAGGGCGGTGTGAGGGAGGTGGGGGCAGCTCCTCCTCCTGGACTTAGTCAGGACTCTGTGGAGGAGACTGGGACTGAGAGACCACAGAGGACCCGTCCAGAACCAGTGGCCTGAGCAGGCTGGTCTTCCTCAGGAGCTTCTGGGTCTCCAGACCACTGAGGGGGAGGGGTTAAGGTGCTGCAGGGGTCATGTGACTGTTGTGGTCATGTGACTGTCATTACCTGCTGCAGCCACTGGGGGCGGCATGGCAACGGGCACCGACCCCCTCCTGACCAGGGTGGGTGTGGACTCTGGACCAGTCTCCAGCCTGTGGTACAGACAGGGGTCAGATCGAGGTAGAACCAGGACAATGATTTAGGACCAGGACTAGGACCATGGACTAGGGACATGGATCAAGACCTGGACTAGGACCATGGGTCAAAGACCTGGACTAGGACTAGGACCATGGACCAGGATCGTCTTCATACCTGCAGTGGCTCCACACAGGACCCAGGGAAGTACTGTTCATCTCCGTTTGACAGGCGTCCAAACCACCAGTCCTCATCCCACTTAAACAGGACCAGGACCAGGTCTCCCTGGTCCAGGTCCAGCTCCTTGGGCCAGCGGGACCGGTACTGGACTGACGCCACCACCACCTGCCAGTCACAGTCCAGACCTGATCAGGATCACTTCCCCTCATAGGCCTTTAATCTGAAAACCTGCTCTTATTTTGAAAAGACTGTAGAACTTCCACTGTGATTGACCGGTAACAACCTCATGATGTCATCATTCATTATTGATCACATCTGATCTTAGATATTTGATGTTTGTAACCATGGTAACACGGATACTCTGTTTAACCCTTTAAAGGCCCGTTGATCTTTTCATTCTCCGTCTTCTGATCGTTGTCGTGTTCGTTTGTCCAGAGTTGTATCAACATCATGTGTCTGTGTGTGATCGTGTTATTTCCAGCTCAGCTGCATTAAGACTAAAATACAAACAAACACTCACACTGTTCAGCTGAAACATGTTCACTGAAACTGATTCAAACATTTTATTATATCTGGTGTCAATCTGGGCTTTTCCCTTGATTGATCATGTTTACTCTGTTTACCTGCTGACGTCATTCTGACCATATTTTATTATTTTATAGTTTGATTTTAAAAAGAATGTCTTTGTGCTGTGATGTAGTGTGAGTGTAACTAATAGTAGAACGGACCCTAAAGGGTTAATAATAATATATCAACATTTTACCTTCTGCTCCACTCGTCTGGTCCTGGACCTGCAGACTGACACAGACACAAGTTACTACACAACAGTAGAACAACAGTAGAACAACAGTAGAACAACAGTAGCGACTACAAACACGGTGTGAGAAGAATCTGATTCATTGATCCGGACCTTGACAGCACCGATTATAATGTGTGTGTATGTGTGTATATAATGTGTATGTATAATGTGTGTGTGTTTAATGTGTGTGTGTTTAATGTGTGTGTGTAATGTGTGAACTCACCTGGAGGAGAAAACAGTGGTATAAACCTCCAACTGTTCATCAGTGTGTTTGTAGATCTGCTGCATGTTTTTCTCAACACACTGACGGAGTCTGAGCTTTAATACCTGATCACTAATCTGCCCAGTGTGTGTGTGTGTTACGGTGTTTAAGACACACACTCACTCACACACACTGGGCTCAAGAGTCAACACAGACATAAAAAGGAGACCTGACTAATAAACCAGACTAATAAAAGGAGACCTGGGTCTGTTTCAGATGGTCCAGGACCAGGACCAGATGCAGGGTCCTGCCCCTGGAGCGGAGCCGTCATGTCAGCCATCTTGATACATAATGAGTCATGTGACCAGCAGGTGGCACTGTCAGGTTTACATAACAACTGATCCTGGACCAGGTTCAACTGGATTAAAGCTCAAGACTCAGAGTCCACACACACACACAGATATAACACACACACAGTTATTACACACACATATGTGTATAACGTGTCCACTCTGGGTTCACTCTGCCTCTCAGCTTGAAGGAGGAGACGTTTGGCTCGTTTCAAGTCAAGTTGACCCGAACGCTCGAGGCTTTTCAGGATCTCTGCGGTTCTTCCAGTCATTTTAGGCCACTACACAGTTAAATCCTCACAGTCGACGTCCCAGAGTTTGGGCGAAACTGTGAAACTCGAGAGTTGAAATGAAGCTGCAAAAAGTTGATGTCTGAAAACCAGCGTCTCCTATCATAGTCCATGGTCCTGGAGCCGTCTAGAGAAGCTCCCAGGTGGGTCAGTAATTATCTTTCAGTCGCCTGTAGACTTGACTTTGATTTGTTGACTATGAAGCAACAAGCAACACTTTTGTTTGTTTGTACGCAATTGTTAAGAAAACTTGAAAACATTGTTTTATCCTGACATGTTGGACACTGATGTCTCTACTGTCATACGGCGACGTAATCTCCACCTCACGTGAAACATGGAGCCACACAAGCAAACATCTGCACTAGTGAGACTTTGATTATTGATTAGAATTGAAAACAAGCGGCAGATATGTTGGTGGAGACGATCACGGTCCAAATCAGTGATTAACGTTCTGTCCAACGATGATTCACCGTTAAAAAGAAGAAGATGACGACACCACCCTGTTGACATTCACCACCAGGGAGTAAGAACAGTGTCTACGTGGAAGTGTCTGGACTCAGACGCAGCGTGAGTCTGTTTCTGTCTTTGCTCCATGTGCTCCTTGGTTTTCTGCCTAGATATATTACACCAGATGTCTCCTTCAGGCCCTGAGCACGCGTCAGCACCACCGCCATATTGGAATAGGCTCCGTCTTTGACGTCAGCGGCACCAGCAGTCTAACGCATCGACTGACCTCTAATTTATTGTTATGTTTATTGTTTGTTGTTTGTTGTTTGTTCTCGTTCTCGCTCTCGTCGGCTGTTATTTTTGTTCCAGTGGTGCATCTGTTGTGTGTTGTGTGTTGTTCTGGTCTGGTTTGAAATAAATTATGAAAAAAACTAAATAACTGTGTGAACAGTTTGATCCTCGTGTGATGTGATGTAGACACAGATGTTGGTTGGATGTGTAACGACTCAGAAGCCTCATGAAACCTCATGAAACCTCTCAAAGAGACTTTAGGTTCCTGAACGTAGGTGGACTAGTTCTTCAAGACTCTCTGTCACCTTTAAGTAAATAACTACGACTGAAACAGACGAAGCTTATTGATCTTTATTTGCCGACCGCTGAGGTAGAGAGGGTAACAACATCAGCTCCTGCTGAGCTCTAACCTGAGGTCAGTAGAGCTTCATGGAGGCGTGGAACAGCTCGGCCAGGTCGTCTTCGCTGTGCTGACGGGGGGACAGCTTGGTCACGCGCTCCTTCAAAATAAAAGCATCACACGTTAACAACGGCTGACACCAGCGTGACTGCTTCCTGTGGGCGGAGCTCTGACCCACCTGAGGGATGGTTCCCTTCACCAGCGCAGGGATGTCGTCGGTGGTGTAGCCCACCGCCCCCAGACCGTCCTCCACCTGCAGGTCGAACAGGAAGCCACGCAGCACGTCGGCCAGGACGGCGCCGGCGTCGGCTTGCTTCACCTGCCGGATATCAGCACCTGAACACACCACGACCTGTTACTGAACCTGAACGTCGTGTGTGTGTGTGTGTGTCTGTGTGTCTGTGTGTGTGTGATGTGTGTGTACCAAGGATCTCTGCAGCCTCCAGGTGGCGCTCTGGACACATCGGGGCAGTGAAGTTGAAAACAGCTGGAGACGTCAGGACAACGGAGAGACCATGAGGCTGTGAACACACACATTATACACACACACACACACACACACACACACACACATTATACACACACATACACACACACATTATACACACACACAGCAGGGGGCAGAGCCAGTCAGTGTGTGTGTCGTCTCACCACCAGGGGGTGCTCCACATTGTAGCCTTTAGCTGAATGAGACTTAACGTTTCCAGCGATCGGGTACGACATCCCATGACTGTTCACACACAAACACTTTGTTTATGTTTGTTGTTGATGAGGTTAACAACACTTGAGGCAAACAAACAACAAAGGTTTCTCACCACAGATGAACTCCAGCGTTTCCAAAACCAATCCCAGCAAACACACTGGCCAGGTGCATGCTGGACCGAGCCTCCAGGTCCTCGGGGTCCCGCACCGCTCTGGGATCAATACATCGATCAATAGATCGATCAACACATCGATCAACACATCAATCAACAGATCAATCAACAGATCGATCAATATATTGATCAACACATCGATCGATAGATTGATGAGTCATTCAGTGAGATATGAATAATTTCCAGAGTCCTCAGCAGCAGGAAGTGGAGCCTCGTTACCTCTTCATGAACTTGGCGACCACGTTAAGGGCGTGGAGCGACCACACGTCACTGATTGGGTTACTGCCCTGGTAGGCGGGGCGGAGGGCGGGGTTAGTGGGACGGGGGCTCCTCTGGTCGTAGGGCAGCGCCGTGTAGGACTCCAGGGCGTGGCTACAGGAAGTGACACGTAAACTCAGTTTGTCTGTTTGTCAGTTTGTTTGTTTATTTGTTTGTGTGTTTGTCTGTTTGTTTGTTTGTTTGTCTGTACCCACCAGAGGACGTCGAAGCCGCTGTTGGCGGCGACACGTGGTGGCATGCTGAGCGTGTGCAGCGGGTCAACGAGGCCCAGCGTCGGTCGGAGGACTCTGCTGGCGATACCTGGACACAAACAGCCAATCACAGCTCAAACACACCTGGTGGCGACGGGCTTTTAATGTGAAAGGGACAGGAAGTGGAGAGGAACCTGTCTTGGCCTTCAGAGGCTCGTAGTCAAAGATGGCGACGCCGGTCGTTTCACTGCCGGTTCCCGCCGTCGTAGGAACTGGGGACGGAGACGCAACATTTTCAAAATAAAAGTCTATCTGGCTCCGCCCCCAACCGAGCATTTCCCCGGTTACCTGCGATGAGCGGCTTCAGGGCGCCGAGGATCGGCTTCCCTCGGCCGATGGGGGCGTTGACATAGTCCAGGAAGTCAGCATCGGGGTGACAGGCGTAGAGGTTGGCCGCCTTGCACGTGTCGATGACGGAGCCGCCGCCCACCGCCACGAACACATCGAACGAGCCGCTCTTGGCGAACGAGATTGCGTCTTTGAAGCTGTGGCAGAAACAGACGATGAGGTCAGAGGTCACGACCAATCAGGGCGCGTCACGGCGGCCTCACCTGGCGTCCGTAGGCTCCACCCTCACGCCGTCATACACCTGGAACCGGAGGCCGTTCTGAGCCAGTGACTCCAGGACGACCTTCACCGGAGGGAGGCGGGACAAGTTCCTGTCCGTCATCACGCACACGTTTCGCGCCCCGAGGTTCTGAAGGTCCAGACCCACCTCCTGGCTCACGCCCGGTCCGTACCGGATGTTAGAGCTCGCCATCTGTCGATCAAACACACGGTGACTCACACGGATCAATGAGCAGCTGCCAATCAATCATCAGTAATCAATCACCTCAAAGGCGTAGTCGGTGCTGCCCACGGAGCAGCTTGTCGCAGCACCACCTGCAGGAGACACGATCAATAATCAACCAGGTCGTCAATAATCAATCAATCAGTTTGTCAATAATCTCACCGTGGTGGTGGAGTCCTGCATGAGCTGGACACCTGCACCTGTGAAACAGATCAGAGCAGGATCAGAGACCTGGGCCTGGTCCACGTGGTTCACAGGTCGACGTGGTCTGATGTGGTCTAACATAATATTATGTGGTCCAATGTGGTCTGATGTGGTCTCCATGTGGCCCAGGTCCACGCTCACTCTGTGGTTTTTGCCAGTTAATGTAAAACAGGGTCTGAGGTTTTGAACCCTGAACCCTGTTGATCTGGATATGAGTCCAAGTCCAAGTCCAGACCATAAAACAATAAAAATCCCCCTCACACATGTACACACAGTCCAGGACCCAGACTCATGAAACGGCTCACACATAAAGAATCTGGTCTGAAGTGGTTCCTGAATCGACATAAACCACTAAAAAGGTTAAAAAGGAGAGAGTCCACCTGCACCACCAGGACCACCAAGACCACCAGGACTACCTGGATCACCTGGACCACCAGGACCACCTGGACTACCAGGACCACCTAGACCACCTGGATCACCTAGACCACAAAGACCACCTGGACCACAGCTGTAGCAGGTCCAGACCTAGTCTGAGCTGGACACCCCCGGACCGGGACTCATCCCACCGGATTCCGGTCTGGTTCAGGTCCTCTACAACTTGTTTACGTTTTTCTTTCTCACGTGACGTCATTCAAGTTCTAAACTTCGTCATAAAAACTTACGCCACGCGCTCGAGCTGCCGAAGCAGAGTCACGATCCGGTCCCGTCCCGCCATAAGTCCTGGTCCTGGTCCTGGTCTTGATCCTTGAAACTGACCCTGGAGCAGCGTGAAGTCACGTAAAGTAACAGACACTATCACCGGAAACACGGCGCAGCCCCGCTTGTTGCTTTCAAAATAAAACTCAGTAAAACTCAACAAACTTTAATTAAGGTGGAAATTTACAAACTTTATGTTAAATAAACACTAAATGAACATTAAACAAACATAAAAATAAATATTAAATAAATATTTAGATAAATAAACACATTAAATTAAACACCTTAACTCCA
>CM028916.1:469218-471718 GCA_016801845.1 Polydactylus sextarius
CTCGCCCACTGCTCCTCCGCCTGGGGGAGGAGTTCTCCGTGCGACTGGGTGCCACTGCTCCTGACCCCCTCCAGGAGGAGGAGAAGGGGAAGCGGGCGGATGAAGCCCCTCTCTCTCTGGACCTGACGTTCCACCTGCTGAGGGAGGTGCTGGAGATGGCGAGGGCGGAACGTGTGGCGCAGCAGGCCGACACCAACCGCCGCATGATGGACTCGTATGGGAAATAAACACGTGGACATGCTGCGACTGTGTGTGTCGTTATTTCACCTCCGTTTAACGAGATGCTTAAAATGCTAATGTTGGCATCAAATTTGATCCTTTTTGTTGATAAAATGCTAATGTTAGCATCAAGTTGGATTTTTTATATTGATAAATGTTAATGTTATGTTACATTTCATGCTAATGTTAATGTTTGGTTTGATTGTAGTTTTTGGTTGAAATCATAATTTAAGCTATAAGTTGTAAAGAAGCTAATGTTAGCATTAACTGGATCCTGTTGTTTTATTAAAATACTTTAGTAGAAAACACGATAAGGTACATGATGATGAAGTCACATGACCACCTGTTTTTAATTTACAAATGTCAAAACTATAGTAAAACCACAGGAAGATGAACAGAACATCTTCAGAACCAAACAAGGATTTATTTTACATCAACCAAAGAGAAACAAACAGCCAATAACTATAAATACCTTCACGACTTAGCTACTGCAGCTAACTTAGCTTTAGCTAACTTAGCTAACATCTAAAAACAATCAGAAATCTGTTTAAAAAGTGAGTCAGGCAGTGAACTCAGCTCCAGGATGAGGTTTGGAAAGTCTTTAAAATGTCCAGGTCCAGGTCCAGGTCCAGGTCCCGGTCTTATTTCTGGTTGAGCCAGCTGAAGGAGAAGACGTGTTTGGGTCCGTCTTTGTCCTCATCCTCGTTCTGCTGATCGGCCTGAAGAGGAAAGAGGATCAGTCACCGATCAACAACCGGATCAATCAATTGATCGTCAGTCGTACCTGAGTGTCGGGGCTGGCGGAGGGGAGGGGCAGAGGAGGCGTGGCCTGACTGGATGACGAGGAGGTGGTGCTCCTTGTTTGTGAGGTCAGTGTGGGCGGGGCCTCTGAGGACCTCTGAGGGGGCGTGGCTGAGGGCAGAACACCTGCAGGATGGACAGGTGACAGCAGAGGCTGCTGATTGGCTGCTGCGGTCGTCACTCTGGGCTCCGCCTCTTCATCAGCATCATCTTCATCATCTTCATCAACTGACACATCAGCACATTAGCATAAATTATGACTGATAGTATCTTCATGCTAATACATTAGCATAAGTTATGATAAGTGATATTAGCTTCATGCTAACACGTTAGCATAACTTACAATAACTGATAGTAGCTTCATGCTAACACATTAGCATAAGTTATGATAACTGATGGTAGCTTCATGCTAACACGTTAGCATAAGTTATGATAACTGATGGTAGCTTCATGCTAACACGTTAGCAGAGGTTCAGGTGGAGGTTCCTGCCTCTGATTGGTCAGACGGTCACTTCCTGTATCCGTCACCTTTGATGAAGTCGACATTGATCAGCGCTCGACGCTGGAGGTCAAAGTTTACGGTGAAGTGATCCATGTTCTCGTAGCCGGGCTGCAGTTTGTCCAGGTGAGACGTGTTGGTGCCTTCTACGATCCTGATCAATCAATCAATCAATCAATCAATCAATCAATCAATCAATCAATCTATCAATCAATCAATCAATCAATCAATCAATCTATCAATCAATCAATCAGGTTGTTGACACTCACTTCTGGAGCAGGGGTCTGGCCGTCTGTAGGAACAAATAGAAGTTATTGATCACATTTCAGAATAGTTCCTTTCAGAATAAGAGCATGATTGTAGTAGACCTGCAGGAACAGGGCCATCTCAGACTGGTCCAGGGTCTCGATGGCTGTCTGCAGCAGTCTGGCTGTGTGGTCCATGTGGTCTCTGTACTTCCTGCTCAGGGACCGGATGTATTCCAGTTTCTCTTCCTGCTCACAGTTGATCCTCAACGTCAGCTCAGACTTCTTCTCCTCCAGCAGAGAAAACACCAGGTCCAGTGATTCACACACCTTCGACTTCTGTCTGCTGCCGTTCTCCTGGAAAGACACACACACACACAGACCACAGGGTCTGAGGACTAAGAAGGACCAGACCTGAGGTCCAAGGTCGGAGGTCTGAGGTGGACTCACAGTAACAGTTCTGCAGGTCTCCTCCAGTTGACTGATGATCGCCTGAATCCTCTCATTGTTCCCAACGAGCATTGACACACAGTCAGTGAGGTCAGCCTGAACACACACACACACACACACACACACACACACACACACACCATGGGTAGTAACCAGAGACATTAATACATAGAGTTAGTTCACTCACTCAAACCTGTCTACACACTCACATTATGGGGACACAAACCAGGTCCCCATAATGTAAGAAACCATAAATGAAGGCGAAGACATGACTTGAGGTCTGGTT
>CM028916.1:474218-491718 GCA_016801845.1 Polydactylus sextarius
TTATGTCACAGTTAAAGCAGCAGCCTGATGATGACATCAGACTGATGCTTTGACCACATAAACCGTCGTGATGCGTTTCCTGTTTCCTGTCGTCTTCATGTGTAGGTGTCTCCGTATCTACGATGTCCGTCAGTGATCAGCTGAGTTTTCTCGCTGGCGTTGGTCGGCTGCTGAATGATCGGAGTCTCGTCTGAGGGCAAACATGATTATCAAATTAACCGTTTGATAACTCATCATCTGATCCATAATCAGTCGATCGATGACAATCATTCAATCGATAACCATTGATCAGTGAGACCACTACATGTCTAATCCTGTCTGTTCTGACCGTTGTCGGGATCGTTGCGTAGCTCCTCCTCCAGGTCGTCGGGGGAGACGTATTCAGGCTCCGCCCCCTCTCCGGCCGCCGGGGGCCTCAGTTTTCCGCAGCAACAGTTGCAGCAGCAGCAGAGGCAGCAGCAGCAGTAGCAGCCGGTGATGATGCCACACAACACGAACACACCCTGACACGGAGAGACACGCTAGCTGTTAGCTGTTAAGTATTAGCTGTTATCATTTAGCTTTTAGCAGTTAACAGGCCCGGCCCTCTCACCTTGGCCCACCAGGTGGACAACATGAAGTAGGTGTTGACGTTGTCCTCTCCGAACTGCTGAGCCACGTAGAGTCCCAGCGAACCGTATGAGTCGTAGATGTTCCTCTTGGTGAGGTCGGACAACACGGCGTGGGCGGAGTTCAACTCCTTGAACTTCTCCGCTGCTGACGGGTTGTCCGGGTTTTTATCCGGGTGGTAACGCAACGCCAACTTCCTGTCATAAATCAGAAACATCACTGCTACATGACACACGTGAGGAGGAGATGGTGTTAGAGCGTTGGGGGCGGGGCCGTGGCTCACCTGTACGCCTTCTTGATTTCATCATGGCTGCATCCTTTCTCCAGACCCAGGATCTGGTACAGAGACTCTCCACTGGTGGACAAAGATCGTTGCCTCGCCTCAGACATCCTGACACCATCACCTGTCCACCAGGGGCAGTGTGTCACAGTAGCATTAGCTAGGTTGGCTGATGTTAGCTAACCTGTTAGCTACTGTAATTGTCATGATGCTTTCACTTATTAAATAATAAATGAATCAAATAATCAAAAGCCTGATTCATAACGAGTCACATGACCCGTTGTTAGCAACAGTAATGTGCTATTAGTTAGTTAGCTGTTAGTAGTCAGTGGTTAGCTGTTAATGGTTAGCTGTTAGCTGTTAGTGGGCTGTCTGTATCAAAAGTGCTAAAAAAATCAATTGGCCTTCTTCTTAATAATAATAATAATAATAATAATAATAATAATGACAGGACCTCTGGGACCTGGACAGTGGGCAGGTTTAGAGTGGAGCCCCCTGCCGTTAATACAACCACTGATCCATATAACGGTTATTTTTCTTTTTAAAGTTTGTCTAGACATTAATTTACCCTCTGACCAGTCGATCAGTTATTAAAATGATGAAAATTATCTGTAATGTAGTGACACCACAACAGTCCAAGACCTTAGCATAGCATCGTAGCAATGTAGCATAGTCTGGTAGCATCATAGCTTCTGTTTGCAAATTAGATTTTTTTTGTTGTTGTTTTTTAACTGAAACGTATTAAAGTGTAAACGACTCATCAGTCTAATGTAATAGATTACATCTAGTAACTGAATTACAGAGTCTGGAGCTTTTCATTGGATGAGACACATGATACATGTGATGATGTCACACAGGTGGAAAACTCTTGAATTTAAAGAGTAAAACAGTTTAAACTCTCGTACCTGTGAAGCCTCTGAGCGTCCTCAACTCTACCTGTCCAGGTGTGTCCTGGTCCTAGTCCTAGTCCTGGTCCTGGTCCTGACCGATCATCTACCTGTCCAGGTGTGTGTGTGTGTCCTGTGAGGATCTGTCAGCCTCCATCAAACATTCAGCAGGTGGGATCAGGTGACCAGGAGCTGCTACGCCTGCTCAGGTTTCACTGAGGTTCTGGTCAAACGTGACATCACTTCCTGTAACCTGATCACCTGATCTGACCCATTGTTGTCTTACAAAATAAAAGCCCACGGTAACGACATAGAAGAATTTATTCCTCTTTATTACATGAACAGTTAAAGAACAATGAAATGAAACAAAGTAAAACAAGACCAGGACCAGGACTGGATTATTGATTGTTAATCAGAGTCTCTGCTGTGATGAAGGTTCTTCTCAAATCCCTGAAAACAAGAACAAAGACCTGAGATCAGGATCAGGATGGATCTAGATCTATGATGTTGTTGCAGGAAATACTCACAGCTGATTGGTCCAATGGAGACAGGAAGCTGATTGGATGGGGCCATGACGGACCGAGCCTGACGCGTGGAACAGTTCTACGGAGAACAAACTAATATCACCAACTAAACTGAACCTCCATGTTCCTGTAAAGACCGGGGGGAACCTTCCTGGAATAACTCAGGTTCTCTAGAACATTTAACCTGTAGAACCTTTTTCTGAGAACATACAACTCCAAATGAACATATGTAACCTTTTTAACACGGGAGGCGTGTGATGATGCAGAACTCTTTAGAATTCTATGGGTGATGATGTCACACAGATGGAAAATTCCTATACAAGAACAAAAGAACCACAAGAACCACATGAGGTAACTGATCACAGGTGACGAAGCAGACACAACGATGTAATAACAAAATGAATCCCCAAAACTATGACAATCAGCTGCCACAGTAAACACATTCCTGTGTTTTTCCTGTGCTTTATGTCCAGCAACAACCCTGATAGAACCTGTTGGAGAACCTCAGAGAACCAGCCTCCATACGCACATATGATAAATATATATATATATATATATATATATATATGTGTGTGTGTGTGTGTGTATATATATATATATATATATATATATATATGTATATGGTGTGTTTGTATGCTCACCGGCCTGCAGGGGGCACCATCCTGGTCACACAGACTGACCCTGCAGTGCAAGAAAACGTCGTTGTAGTTGCTGTGGAACAAGAAGAGCAGTGCAGAGAAGCGCGCTCGCTGAGAGGAACCATTCTCAACCACGGTCACATGACGGCGGTCGACGGGACACCTGCAGAATCCAGCCAATCACAGGGTTACCTGGACTTTTATTGTGAAAATCCTGCTGGACATTTGAGGAACCACAGGATGAGTGGTAAATTTCAGGACCGGAACGGGTCCTCACCTGTTCTGGATCAGGGCATGCTGGACCAGGTCGTCGGCGCTGGGTGAATTTGTCAAGTAGCAGGTTTCCAGAACCAGGACAAACTGGTTGTTGTCGTAGGTCTCCACGGAGACACCAACATGAAGGGCGGAGCCTAGCGGCAGCATCACAGGGCCACTGGGAAACGGATCGCTGTGGTCCGGCATCCTGTAGAGAGTCATGGACGCCCTGATGGGGTCACCTGACCGCACCAAGCCACCGCCACTGGCCCTGATTGACAACAGACAAACAGTTACCATCATAAATTCATCATATTTCATAAGTGTCAGCATCTGGTTTTTGTTGAGCCATGCTCCGATCATTTTTGTTACATAAACCTCTTTTGCACCCACCCTCTGGTCGTTGGTAACAGAATCGTCCGACCAGTAACGTGGACTAAGAGGACAAATACTTTGATCGGGAGCTTGCGTGGTTTTAGAGACCCCTCAGTGGTTTCAGCAACTTAGACTCAGACTGGAATCTGGCCTCTCTGTTTCTGGGTACTTGACCCATGCTTCACACCCTCTAAACAATGTGGCCCCCCGGAACAAGTCGCAGGTGGTAAACATTGGTGTCCCCAGCATCTAGTTCTCTTGTTTTCGGGTCCAGGGGAAGCTGTCTGCTCTTGTTCTTGTCCCATGAGTCCAGGAGGACAGTCTGTGTTCCCATCTTGGGGGTCTGGAGGATGCCCCACTGGTAACTCTTGTATTCTCCCATCTCTGATCACCTGACGCTGCCTTAATGTGCTGCACCTGTGTCTCATGTTCTCTCCTCCTGTTGTGTAATCACTTCTCTCTTTCTGCATTGTTCCTTGTGTGTTTCATCATGGTTTTATGTTCATTTTTGTTTTATTAAACTTTTTTTGGTTAAAACCATAATGTTGATAGGAAGGTCAGGAGGTCTTTTCAAAGTAAGAGCATGTCATGGTTGACTGGTGAAACTGCTCAGTAAACACGTTGATGCTAACACTAGCTTTGTAGCGTGAACTCACAGTGGCTGGTATTGAATGGCGCCACCCAGGCTGGTGATATCATCTATTGGGAAGATGCAGGAGAAGGCGATGCTGAAGGGGATGGAGAGCGAGGCATCGCTTGGCGCTGATGGATAAATGAACAGCATGTTGGTGTAGGTCAGGTGAGTCCCATTCGTCTGCAACAAAACCACAGGACACACCTCAGGCTCAGCCAGCAGGGGGTGCAGTCGCACCGCTGACCAGGAGTCAGACTCACCTTCACCACATTTCCACACACACCCTGTCTGCGCTCCACCATGTACCACACGTCCTCCTGGTGGTCGACCTGTTGATAGCAGCGTGGGTCAATCAGGTGAGCGGAGGAGGCATTCAGCCCTCGCTCCTGCAGCGCCCTCTTCTGGACAATCAGCCGCAGCTGCTCCTGTCCACAAACTAACTCTGGCTCTGGGAAACTGATTGGCACAGCTGAAAACACAAAGGGAGCAAGACATTGTGGATATTAGGGTTTGACATATCACAGTGCAGGTGCATGATGAGGACAGTCATGAACAACATCCTCCAAGGTCTGGACATGTCACAGGTGGTGGCTCCGCTGTGTCATTTTAAACTTTAATTATCTAAATATAGCTGAATTACCTATGGTAACAAAATTAGCTTAGTCAGCTGAGGTGGTTAGTTAAGTAAACTAATGCAGCCAAGTTAACTGAAATAACTAAATTACAAAGGTAACAAAGTTAGCTGAGGTATCAGAAAATTCAGCTGGCTATATAAGCTAAGAAATTTGAAGTTAGTACTAGTTAGTATTTTGAAGTTAGCTAATATATCAAAATTAAGTAAAGTAGCCAGTAATCTAAGGTAACAACGTGGCTAATTAAGCTATCTAAATAAGCTAATTTTAGTTGAGGTAGCAAAGTTAGTTGAAATTGCTACTTCAGTTAAGGTGCTCAAAGGAGCTAAGTAGCCAAAATAGCTATATTACCCAACGTCTCATTTAAGTAAGGAGCTAACATAGTTAGCGTGGCCAAATTGACTGAAACAGCATGTAATCTAACGTAAGTTAGCTGAGGTATCACAAAATTAGATGACAAGGTCCTCTGAAGGACCACTAATGATCTAAAGAAGCTGAACCTGAGCAGATAACTCCAGCGTCCTCATTGTGGTTACAGTTATGCGTTCCAATCCCTGCATGGCTACACTGTAACAGTGCCGCCTCGCTGCCTGAACACGCCACGTCATCCATCCAGATCGGGCCACTGCCCAAGCCTATGGTGTTGGCAGAGAGGGCGGGGCCACAGTGCAGCTGTCTGCAGACCACCTCGGCATCATTCATGTCCCACCCGTCATCACACACCGTCCCCCACTGGTTGTTATAGAAGATCTCCACTCTTCCAGAACACGCCGAGGCTCCACCCACCAGCCGCAGGGAGCCGGATGGCTGAAGAGCTGCACAGGACAGGAAGTGAATTAAACTGTATTTGGGGCACGTGTCTAGATAGAAAAAAAGAACACCCCCTGTGGGGTACAGCCCCTGAGGCCACGTGCCCAGGCTACCCAGTGTCACTCACCCTGACTTTGACATGTCCAGGTGACCTTGTCGTCGCTCACACAGGTCTCGTCCTCAGCACAGCTGCTGCACACCGCCGTGTTCACATCTGTGGAGGAACAAACAGAACCTGAACCGATCTGAACCATCCTGTTTCAGACCTGACCCTCTGAAGATGTGTCCTCGCCTCGCCTGACGTGCACTACACAGTGTGTACCTGCACAGTAAGCTAGCCGGCACAACGTGGGACTGACTAGCTTGTAGACGTAGTAGTTTCCAGGGCAGGCTTTTAGGTGGATGGAGTTGGACTGGAACTGGCAGCAGCCACCTTCCCAGCTGCCGCAGACCGTCCCTACCACGATGCCCATATCCCTCCGAGGGTGGGGCGTCTGCAACCACAGAGGAGCATCAGTGCCGCACATGTTTCTCGTGATGCACCTCTCCGGCATCTGGACGCTGCTGTCCCCGATGAAGAGGCGGTACCAGCCCTCCCAGTCGGAGCGGCTGTCACATGCCACAGCTTCTGGGTCTGCACGGACGTTCGTGGCTCGCCAGGCATCTCGTAACGCCGTGTAGTGTTGACACGGGTCTGCACAGCGAGTGGTGCCGTTCACCTGGAGGCAGTCAGTAACAGAAGTAGCTAGGTTAGCTGAAATAACCAAGATAGCTAAAGCAGTTATGTTATTTAAGTTAACAAATGTAACTAATTTAGCTGAAATAACTAAATTACTGAAGTGATCAAAGTTACCTGGAGGCAGTCCTGTCCGAAAGGGCAGTCAGTACTGCCGCAGGCAAACCTCACAGTACGGGGTGTGTCTTCAGTGGTGGCGTCGTTCTGTGGCGTGGCAGGGGACACCAGACAGTAAAAGCCACCCCGGGTGTTGACGCAGACCTGGCTGGGACCACAGGGGGGGTGGGGCAGCGAACACTCATCGATGTCCACACAGCCCAGCAGCAGCGACCAGTGGTAGCCATGCCCACAGCAGCTGTCGTCATAGGCGGTTGTGTTGTAGCAGATGAAGCCGTCCCCCACCACACCGTCCTCACAGTAGCATGACACGCCCCCACCATCAATGCTGTTGTCATGGAGAGAGGTGTGGCATCGAGCCAGAGGGTGACATGCCTCACAGCTGGTGGCAACAGATCCTGAGGGCAAACAAGACCTTTACCTGTTAGTCGAACCAGTTAGCTGAAGTAGCTAACCTAGCTGTATTTAGAACAGTCCAATTGCCATTAACTGACAATGACCAGGATGAATGAGAATCCCCACAGACATCTACTAAGGTAGCTATGTTAGCTAAGTTAGCTAATGTAACCAAATTAGCTGATATAGTTAAATTATCCCCTCCGACACGATGCCATGATGGAGGACCAAGCATACCCTAGTGACCCTGGGAGGTGTGCTGTCGGGGGCTTTACCCCTGGTGGTCCTAGTTGAAGGGTCACACTAATAGCAGTTCTTAGACCCCTAATGAAAAGTAAAAATAGGAGACAGAGTACTCTGTCTGTAGGGTCACCATGGCCGTACCCTGGAGCCAGGCCTGGGGAGGGGGCTCTTAGTGAGCACCTGGTGGCCAGGCCTTTGCACAAGGGGTCCAGTGTGAAAACAGGGACATGGTTCTGTCCTCTGGTGTGTCCAGTTCTTTGTGGGTGCGGTGGCAGATGAAGGCGGGGGCCTCGGCAGATTGATCCCCACCTATATAGTCAGGTTCACCTCCACACATAGTTCTGGGTCTGAAACCAGGTTTCTCTAGAGGGTCTGGACCCTCTACTATGCTGGAATTGCTCCAGGTGAAAGGAGGACGGCAGGTGTGGACAGATTAATTACCCCCAGTTCTCTGCCTGTGTGTTAGAGTTCACCCTGGAGATCAAAAGGGTTGTTTCAGAATACAGGTCAGTTCAGAGTGCCCATCCTTTTTGGAGTCACTGGAACTGGACTGGAGGATGACTCTATTGTTCTACTGGAGGACTTCAATGCTCACATGGTCAATGACAACGCAACCTGGAGGGGCATGACTGGGAGGAACACCCAGATCTGAACCTGAAGTGAACCTGATCTGAACCTAAGTGGTGTTCAGTTGTTGGACTTCTGTTTTCAGTTGTCATTCAGTTTGTCCAGAACTAACACCACGTTCCTACATCGGGGTCCATCAGTCCATGTGGAACCAGGACTTTCTGGGTCATAGGTCGACTTTATAGTTGTGTCATCTGACTTGCAGCTGCATGTTATGGACACTGTGGTGAAGAGAGGAGCTGAGCTGTCAGCTGATCACTACCTGGTGGTGAGTTGGCTCAGGTGGTGGGGAATGATGTTGCCCGGACCTGACAGACCCAAACGAACAGTGAGGGTCTGTTGGGAACGGCTGGTAGAGGACTCAGTCTGACTGGTCCGGTTTCAACCACCTCCTGGGGGACATGGAGTCTGAATGGTCCAGGTTCTGTGGGGTCATTTCTGAGGTGGCTGAATGTGGCTGAATGTGGCTGTGGTAGCGGCAGCGATGTTATCAGGGACTGTTGTTGTTGTTGTGGGACTCCTGCAGCTGATGGGTACCGGCAGGCCAGGGTGGTCTCCCTGCCTCCCTTCCCAGGTTTGGAAGAGAGGCAGAGGAATCAAGTTAGCTAAGGTTAGTAATTCACCTGAGTTAGTTGAATTACTAAATAAGTTAAGGTTTCTGAGGCTAGTTTCACACTGCAGTAAAAAGTGACTTGTATCTGGTCACTCTGAATCTGACATTTTCATATCAGATTCAGGTCACTCAGATATGGTTCCTAATCAGATGAATATCTGATCTTTTGGAAATGGACCGTGGTCTGAACGGCCAGGTCACATTGAATGTAATTGTCGTCATTATGAATTCACTCAAGTCAAAGGAATCAGTCAGTTTTCCAAGTTTCCACGGTAACAGTGTAAGATTGTGAGATCACCGTTATTCACCAACTGTAAACAACCGCATATAAGCATTTCAAAATAAAGATTCACCATTTGTCAAAGAATACCTGTATCTTTCTTTTCATAAATATTAAAAACAAATTCAGTTTACTTAAAGCATAACATTGTCTTTTAATTAACTTAATAAACCTGAGGGCAGAACAGATGACATGGACGCTGGTAGTTAGTGGAGAGACAGTGAGGTATAAGGCCTAATAATAAATATCAATAAGTGTTTCAAAATTGGCCCAGTGATAATCGTCCTCCATGCATTAGAGCAGTTGGTAGCTGCAATGCTTATGCTAATTATTTTAAGCACTTAAAGACTTAAATCTAAATTGAGCATTAACCTACGGTGTGAATGTAGCCTTACCTAACATAGCCAAGTTAGTTAGCCCAGGTGGTTAAATAAGCTAAATTACCTAAGTTATTTACCTTTGGACTCACCTGTGGAGCTGTGGGCGGGGCCTGACGTCATGAGGAGCAGCAGGAGCAGACAGGTGAAGAAGTGAAACATGTTTGATTACAGCTGTAACAGAGAGACATGAAGGTGACCTGACTGACCTGGTTGACCTTGTCCTGTGTCTTTCTGTGTTTTCTGACTGATACTGAGAGGATTCATCAGACAGACAGACTTGAATAGTGCAACAATGATTATATTAATAATACATCTAATAATGTTACAATGTAACAATGTAGAGCCACAGAGAAAGTTCTATCTGATACGTCAGTTTATTCCTGATTCATAGATGAAAATGTTGTAGCTGTCGTAAAATGATGCTTTTCTAAAAAAAAAAAAAAAAAAAAAGGCCCAGATTGAGGACGTACCTGTGTGGAGCCTCTTGACTGATGAGTCGTTTCTGAGAAATCAGGTCGATGACTCGTCGCTGATAAGAGTCTGATAACTGCTATAAAAAATTAAACACGTGACTCTGTGATTTCACCTCGGATTGGACATATTCATCTTATTATAAGGAGCTCAAGTCCAGTCATCTACCTCTGGTCCACGGGTCCTACACTCATAAACATGATGAACCAGAACCAACGTAGAGATAAATGATGTTCTGGTCCAGGTTGAAATGTGTCCTGGTTTTAACATGTGATGTTAGTGAATGTTAAAGATAATGTTTGACATGGAGAGAGTCTGTTTAGTGACAGGCAGCAAACGTTACTGTAGGTTTAGTGTGAGACCACGTAGCGACTACAACGCTGGTCTGGAAAATCAAAATTTTTTTCTTTCCAAGGACCCAGTGGGTCAACCAGGAGGGGCGTGATTTACACTCTATATGTTGGTTTTGGTTTTAGACAAATAGACAAATATTTTATTCACCCCAAAGTCAAACAACTTTTGTTTTGAGAACCAGAGACTCTAGAAACAGAAACATTTTCCACCAGCTAAAACTGGGCTAACACTGAGTTAATACTGAGCTAAAGTTGTGTGTAAACAAATGACGGTTTATGTGCTCGCTGCAGCTGTAACCACACCCACAGGGTGATGTCATCATGATGTCACAGTGTAAGGACACACCAGGAGCAGTTTGTTTGTTCTGTGTATCTTTATTAAACTGAAAATATGTTTTTTATTCTGAACCAAATACAAACTAATAAAGTAATGTGATGAGATTACTGTAATTTAAAGAAGACGTTAGTGGTTAATGAGACAGAACCCCCCCAGCTCTGCTACAGGATACATGTCAGCTGTTTCTAATGGGGGGGGGGCACATCAACCAATCACAGCCCTGCTGCCAGGTCACACGGGCATCTGCAGCTGTGAGTACTCGTCCTGCCCCTCCTTCTCCTCCAGGGGGGGCTCCACATCATCAGCATCCAGCTGAGGAAAACAGGGTCAGAGGTCAGAGGTCAGTGGGCAGAGGTCACAAGTCAGAGGACAGAGGTCATGTGATGACTCAGGTGAAACTCACACTCTGCAGCTCTCTTCGGGTGAACAGATGAGGCAGCAGCAGCATCCTCACTGGGATCGTCAGCAGCAACACGAAGGGAAATGCCAACGCTGCCGCCGTCGCCATCACCACCCACAATAAAGACAGACACGTGAGCTGGACCACGGTGAACAGGTGCATCCTCAATGTACGCACCTGGGAGAGACAGACAGGTGAGAGGTGAGCTATCAGAGCCAGGCTAACACAGTGATGGTAGCATAGCAGGCTAAAGCTGGGGTAGAAGAGTAGGGGTAATAGAGGTGGGGCTGTAGAGTAGTACAATAGGGGTAGAAGAGTAGGGGTAATAAGGGTGGGGCTGTAGAGCAGGCCTAGCGCAGCAGGGCTGACCTTGCGGACGTAGTTCTGATCAGGGTGGTACTTGGGGGGCATCAGCAGCAGGATAAGTCTCTCTGTGAGCTGGATCCCGTTCAGTGACATCACGCCCATGTACAGGAAGATACCGAACAGCACAGCGAGAGGGATCTGACGAAGAACCTCCCCGATGACGATGGACAGACCTGGGGGCGGGAATTGGGTCACATTGGGTCACAGGCCGCTCTGATTGTAGAAAAACTAGAAGGACTCGGTCTTACCGACTAACACGGCAACCAGGAAGCCCGTCACACGCTGCTCCTTCACTTCCTGGATGCGGGGCTTGTCTCCAGGGGCGACCGCCTTGCTCATGACGGTGAGGGCGTTGGTGTGGGTGACGGAGCGAACCGTGGCAGCTGACAGCCACGGCAACCCGAACAGAGCGGAGATCCCGCCCACCACCACGATGATGAGGAGGTCCAGGTGGAAACCGGTGCCCTTCACCAGCATCCTCTCCTTCTTACTGACGATCAACCTGCCTCACAGGAAACAGCTCAGTGTCAGTGTTCGAGGGTTCACACCCTCAACCCGATCAACACCAGATAATCATACACTGTTGCATTGTTCAGCTGGTTCGGTTCTAGGCAAAACTTAAAACGGTTCAGAAGTGATGTTATGGAAAAGCTTTTCTGTGATTAGTTAGCGCAGCCAGACTTCTCATCATGGACCATGGACCATGGTCACATTCTGTTGATTTGAACCTTTTGAGCTGTGGAGCACATTTTAACATTGAGAACCCCTAGAGTTACATCTTTTACCAAGCTAGCTTACACAATGCTAACTCAGAAGAGATCTTGTAAAGCCCTCACGTGAAATCTCCTCAGAGTTAGCACAGTGTGGGCTAGCCTAGACAAAATAACTAGCCTGTGCTAATTTCAGTGACTATTAGCTAAGTGAAGCTAATGCTAGCAACCATTAACTAAATGAAGCTAATTCTAGCAACTGTTAGCTAATTGAAGCTAACCCTGACCGACAATAACAACAGGAAGACGGAGACATACGCTGTGATCTGAGACTCCATGAAGATGAGGATGAAGACCAAGATGGCCGGCAAGATGCTGGCACACATCATCCACACGGGAAACTGTCCGTCCGAACCCAGAGGAGAAATCAACCAATCACGCTTCTCTGGACTGGACACGGAGAACCCGCTGGGCACATTGAGTTTCTGTGGACCGAGAAGGTTTGGGTCAACCATGTGACCACAGGGTGGCGCACTAATGACAGTCAGGATGAGTCGAGCTCCCACCTGGGTGTAGGTGTCCTCCACGCTGTAGTCCACCAGCACCATGATCAGGATCGCAATGGGAACCCCAAAGTCTCCGATGATCCGACGGAGCTAAGGATGTTATATTTAGACTCATCATCACCTGTACACTTATATCTATACACCTGTGCATCTATAGACCTGTACACCTGTATATGTACTCATATAATGAAACCAGGGATGGGCTGATAGAGCAATGCTAACAGAGCGGTGCTAACAGAGCAGCGCTAACAGAACGATGCTAACAGAACGACGCTAACAGAGCGGTGCTAACAAAACGACGCTAACAGAGCAGTGCTAACAAAGTGGTGCTAACAGAGCGGTGCAAACAGAGCAGTGCTAACAGAATGATGCTAACAGAGCGGTGCTAACAGAGTGGTGCTAACAGAGCGGTGCTAACAGAGTGGTGCTAACGGAACAATGCTAACAGAGCGGTGCTAACAGAGCGGTGCTAACAGGGGCCTTTGTAAGTGTACTGACCCTGCCGGGGAAGAATGAGCTGTTCTTGAACTTGCGCAGGTAGAAAGCAATGAAGTATGTTCCTGCCATGAGAACCAGCGACAGCAGGGCAGTGTTGGGTTCTCCAACAACCTTCCCAGGATTCCCAGCAACCACAGTGTAGTTGCACAGAGATGGAGACACTGTGTTGTTGGCACGGTAACAGTTTTGGAGAGGATGCTCTTGAAAGATCTAAAAGAAAAAGATGATCGACAGAAAAAAGCACAGAGCTGAGAAACAGTTTAATCCATGGTCAAACCGTGACCTCTGACCTTTACCTTGACCAGTTTGGCGAAGGTTTCGTAGATGAAGATGAGGGAAATGAGGAAGGAGAAAATCTCCTGTGTGAATCGGGAGACAAAGCGAACAAGGATGCTTCCTTCGAAGGCTACAGTAAGGAGGACGATGAGCACGAGCCAGAAGCCGATCCACACCCGGCCCGTCAGGTACTCGATCCCGTTCACCTTACAGAACTGCAGAGACACAGGTGAAGCTCTTGGTTCTCAGACCTGGATCAAGGCACAGTGTCTGCATGGTTTGATTCAAACTCATCAGCATATGATGGAGCCACCATCACACACAGCTGCTGGTTAACAGAACAGAGCTAACATTAGCTTTATTTAGCTAATAGTTGGTAATGTTATGGCCAACTTCAGCTGTAACTTTAGCTAAACTCAGTGTTTCTGTTCTTTGACAGTGGGACATCAATTTCATGGTCTAGTTAGTTCCTGATTTATTTTGAAGATTCTACTTCCTGTGTGTTTACCTGATTCGGCCCTAATGTGCTACACCTGAGTCTAGTTGTCTTCCCTGCTTGTTTATATGAACCTGAATGGTTTGGTCTGTGTGTGTGTGTGTGTGCAGGATCTCACAGTGTAGAAAGCCTCTTCAAACACCAGCAGCGGTCCAGAGAAACCGATGACCAGCAGAGGTTGAGCCCCGAACACACTGAAGACTACACCCTGCAGCGCAGTGGCAACGATCAGCTCTGACACGCCGATCAGACCCTCCGTCTTCTCACCTATGTCACCACAGAAATTATTTGCAGCTGTGTCAAAGATATTCAACCCCATTGCAAATTAGAGCTGCCATTGAGACTGCTAACAGTTAGCTATCAGTGTTAACAGTTAGCTGTTAGCATTAGTGTTAGCGGTTAGTAGTTGAACTCCTCTTCATGGTCTATTAGTTTATTACAAACGGCTTCAACATTTTACCATAAGAACCTAATTTAACGGATGTTGGATAACTGTGACTACAGGTGCTCAACATCAGCGGCAGCGTCTCTGAGGTCTACTCACCCAGCAGTCCGCCAAAGGTGATGGCAGGTGACAGCGCAGCAAAGTAGATGAAGATGATGGCGGCCATGCACTGAGGGTTGAGAGCGTCTCTGATGTCACTGAGGTATTGTGGGTAGCGCCGCTTCACATCTCTTATCAGTCCTCCAAACAGACGACCCGAACGCCGCAGAGGCTCGTCGCCCGGTTTGGAGGGAACCAGGGAACCTGAACGATCAGATCAACGCATCTGTCACACACACTGAACTCGTGAAAACAAGATGGCTGCCTCACTACCACAATACTGAGGTAGAACCTTCAGTATCTTACAGAGCTCATAGTTCTTTATTATCCAAATAGATCGGTGTGGGAAAAGAATGATAAAGCTAGTTAGGTAGTGATGGTTCAGGTTCCTTTAGTTTAGCTGCTATAGGATTAAACTGCTGGACAACTCCCATGATGCACTGCACCTCCTCTCTCCATTTTCTCTTTACCTTGACAGTCGAGGCAGATGGCTCCTCCATCAGGGGGCATCCAGAGGTCATACTAACTAGATGCCCTGACACCTCAGTTGTGGAGGAGCAGCAGCTTTACTCCTAGCTCCTCACCCTCTAAGGCTGAACCCTGCAGAGGAAGCTCATTTCGGCTGCTTGTATACGCGAGCTTGTTCTTTCAGTCACAACCTCGTGACCATAGGTGTCGAAACGTAGATGGACGGTAAATTGAGAGTCTCTCCTTACGGCTCACCTCCCTCTTCACCGCAACGGACCAGAGCAGCGTCCGCATCACTGCAGACGCTGCCCTGATCCACCTCCGTCCATCTCCTGCTCTGTTTTCCCATCACTCTTGAACAAGACCCCGAGATATTTGAACTCTTCCACTTGGGGCAGCAACTTGTCCCCAGAACCACAGAACAGAACCACGTCATCTGCAAAAAAACAGAGACGGGATTCTGAACCCGACACCCTCCGCCCCTCTGACAGAACTGGTGACTATTGAGTTTTATATTTTATAATTGTAAATGTGTTCGGAGGATATTACGTCATGTCACCTAATGATGCTATGTCATAGCTAATGTTTATAATCTATAATTGTAAAGAGCCTTGAGATTAATGTTTTTATGGCCTGGTTCTAGTGGAGTTGCTTCAGAGACGAGGTGATGAGGTGACATCAGGTGAGTCTACCCGACCTTCGTCCTGCTCGTTGCCGCTCTGCTTGTCCTGCAGTTTTCCATTCTGCTCTTCTTCTCGCTTTCGAAGCATTTCTTGTTGGAAACGGGCGACCGAGTGCAGCAGCTCATCTCCGCCGCCCTCTGAAGGTGGGAGGACGACACTGCGGTCCAGGAAGCGGTTGATGGCCGTCAGCAGGTCGTGGCGGTCGTCGGCCTGGTATGCTGCTTCGTGGAAATGCTGTGGAGGAGCAGATGGAGGATTGGTTGACTGGGTGGAGACGCTGTTCTGATCGTTGTGAAGACGGCAGCTCGATGGCGTGACGTCACTCACCTTGTCTGACATGAGCGTGGAGATGGAGCGTCCGATCTGGTGGTAGTCAATGTTGGCGGTGGGCGGGCCCAGCAGCAGGAAGAGGAACCTGACGGGGACGGGGACCTCCAGAACGGACTCTAGCAGCACCGCCTCCTGCAGCCGCACAAACGCTGTGGATGGTTGGTCCAGGAAGCCCACGCTGCCTGGAGACAACAGGGGGCGGCATCAAGCTCCACCCAATAGCGAGAGGGACAAGAGACAGACGGATGCATGCATACCTACGAGGACGACGGTGGCCTCGGCTCGCTCTGGGATCTTCTCCATCAGCTTCACCTCGTGTTTGGACCTGGATGGACAAATGGACGGGACTTCTCTCTGGACACGGGACAGAACCACTCCATCAAGAAGAAAAAGAAGGAGAAGAAGGAAGCTACACCTCTATCACCACACATGTTTTTATTTTACCTTGTTCTTCTCTGCATCAGCCTCTCTGTGATTGGCTGGGGCGTTAGAGGGCTCTGATTGGCTGTGGAGAGCGGCCATGTTGGCGGCAGAGATGTTCCTGCTGAACAGACTGTGGTCTTTCTCATCGCTGGGGTGGCTGATGGAGAAAACAGACACATGGAGACAGGTAGAGACAGGTGAGGACAGGTGAGGAAAGGTATGGACAGGTGAGGACAGGCGAGGACAGGTGAGGACAGGTGAGGACAGGTGAGGAAAGGTATGGACAGGTGAGGACAGGCGAGGACAGGTGAGGACAGGTGAGGACAGGTGAGGACAGGCGAGGACAGGTGAGGACAGGTGAGGACAGGCGAGGACAGGTGTAGACAGGTGTAGACAGGTGGAGACCTGTGGCGCAGCAGCAGGGCTCTCAGGACGTTGGCTCTGTCCTCAGCTCTGATCTGGTCTGAGATCACCATCTGGTCCACCACCTGCTGGGCGATGCCCGGTAGTGTCCTCTGTCTCAGGTCCAGGAGGATGGCACCTGGGGACACAGGGACAGAAGATGAGTCGACCATGTTGATGTGATGTTGATGTGATGTTGTGATGTCGACGTCCAGGACGTCTCCTCACCGTGGGAGATGGTCTTGCGGAGCTCCAGCAGCGAGCGGAAGGACAGCGAGGGGACGTGAGGACGTCCCCAGCGCTCCGTCTCCTCCTCCACGTCCTCCTCAAACTTGATCCATCGAGCCGTCTCCCTCCACTGCAGCTCCTGGTTCCTGTCGATCACCAGCTCGTTCAGCTCCACAAACACCTGGACACACGGGCCACTATGAGGATCGAGGACCAGGACCATGACTGAAAACCAGGACCAGGACTGACGGTAGTCTGAAGACCGAGGATTGTTTTTCTCTGAAACTTTATTTCAACCTAACAACACAACTTTCTCTCTTGTTGCTCCACAACAATATAAAACAGTTTCCTCTCTGTGGTGAACTCGGACACGGTTTGTCTTGATCCTCAGTGATGTTGAAGGTTAATGTGAAACGTTTTATCTCACGAGTTTCCTGCGTTTTCACTGACGTTTGGATCAACGTTTACCTGGTAACACTGACGACTGGTCAGAAATTACAAGGTCGCACAGAATTCACAGCGATTGGTCAAATTAGATCGTTACATGGTTAAACTCTACTGTCGTCAACTGTACCTTACTGTGTCCACTCCTCAGGTCCAAACCCACCATCCTGAAGACCAGGCAGAACTGAACCAACTCACACTGAATCCTGGCTGGACCTGGTCTGACTCCGCCCTAGACCACCTCAGTCCACGTCACTAAGACCTGGACAATAGCTCCTGAATTACATTGCTCAGAGTCTCGGCTCGTCTTTCATCCCCCTGTCAATCTCACTTTGGACCTTAATCCTCATTCTTTTCCCTGAGACCTGGACCTGGATCAGGCCTGGACCAGACCTGGACCAGAATCATCAGCCTCAAACACAACAACAGCAGAAAGTAAATCCTGTGTTTCATAATAAAAGTCTTTTCC
>CM028916.1:496718-506718 GCA_016801845.1 Polydactylus sextarius
CCTCGCTGCTCTGAAAGAGACAGATTATAATGCAAAGACTGAACCAACAGAGCGACACAGGAGAGGGGGGCGGGGGGAGGAGGGGGGAGGAGGGGGGAGAGAAGAAAGAGGAGAAAGGAGCAGCGAGGAGAACCAGAGGAAACAGACAGAGACAGACGAGGGAAAAAGGTTTCTAACCCAGAAATCTGATCGGCCATGGTCACCATGGCAACCGGACTGTCAGTCAAGGTTAGCCCCGCCCCCTTGGCGCACACGCAGAAAGTTTGGGGCTGTTTGGTGTGATGATGTCACCGAGACTCATCATCACTCACCTGATGACATCATCACATCTCCACATACAGTCAAGTGAAACTTTATATTTTAAAATGGAGGCTAATGCTAATGCTAGCCTTAGTGATGTCACCGCAGTTGTCAATCAATCAACCAACAATCACAACGACATCATCCATCACAGCTATGACCTCTGACCTGTGTGTGTGTGTGTGTGTGTGTGTGTGTGTGTGTGTCCGTACCTGAGCAGAGACGATGTCCAATAGAAACAGAATCATCGACTGCAGCAGCTTTTATACACCACAGCTGTGATGAATTAACCTGTAGCACAACAACAATTATACACACACACACTCACACAGCTCCATCGTGTGTGTTGACATGTCATTATAACACATGAACCAACATGTGTGTTTATATTCAGGGTAAATGTGTGTATGTATGGGAATGTAAAGACATGTGTGTGTGTGTGTGTGTGTGTGTGTGTGTGTTAATCTCTTGTTTGTGCAGTAGCAGCTGATTCCTGTTTGTGTTCTCTGATGTTTATTTACCGTCATCACTGCTTTTATTCTGACATGTTCAGTAAACACAACAGGAAGTTCAACTGCGTCATGTTCTGTGGGAACCTGCAGGTGAAGAAGAACCCTACACACACACACACACACACACACACACACACACACACACACACACACACACACACACACACACACACACACACACACACACACACACACACACACACACACACACACACACACACACACACACACACACACACACACACACACACACACACACACACACACACACACACACACACACACACACACACACACACACACACACACACACACACAGACTCAGACACACACACACAGATCACCTGAAGATGTTGGACGTGTCTGAGACGTTCTTTACCGTTTCATAGACCTTTGATGATGGAACAGACCAGGAACCAGAGAACCCTGTCTGGGGGCCACCGGGGCACCACCCTGATCAGACCTGGGGAGGGGCCGTTGGCGAGCACGAGCTGGTGATCCATGGGGTCCGGTCGGTGGCAGCCCGTGGTGGAGATGTGGTTCCGTTCTCTGGTGGGTCCACTATCCGTCCGAGGAACCACGGGGGTCCGGTTCTTTGTGGGTGGGGCGGCAGATGAAGGCGGGGGCCTCGGCGGTTCAATCCCTGACTGATGAAGCTCTAGGGACCCAGTCTGTCACCTCGTTGGAGGGAAGGAGATACCAGCCACATATAGTCTGGGGTCACTAGGCTCCTCACATAGTTCAGAGGATCTGGTCTGGAACTAGGCTCCTCTAGAGGATCTGTTCTGGAACTAGGCTCCCCCAGAGGATCTGGTCTGGAACTAGGCTCCTCTAGAGGATCTGGTCTGGAACCAGGCTCCTCTAGAGGATCTGGTCTGGAACTAGGCTCCTCTAGAGGGTCTGGTCTGGAACCAGGCTCCCCTAGAGGGTCTGGACCCTCTACTATGCTGGAGTTGCTCCAGGTGAAAGGAGGACGGCAGGTGTGGGCAGATTAATTACCCCCAGTTCTCTGCCTGTGTGTTAGAGTTCACCCTGTAGACGTTCTTTAACCCATAAACGTTCTTTAACCCGTAAACGATCTTTAGTCTGCAGATGATTTTTAATGTGTGGTGTTCTGGGTCAGAGAGAATCCTTCAATCAGTTGGTTCTTCAGATTTATTTAGAACATGAGAACAGAAACACAGACACAGGTTCTACAGGGTCACTGAGGTCAGTTTTTTCTCTGAACTGATCAGAACAGACTGGACTCATGTCTCTGAGGTTCTAAAGACGGTCCTGAGTCTGTCAGTCCACATCGGTTCCACTGGTCAGTCCGTCTTCTGGTCCCTTCTCTTCTTCACCTCCTCCAGTCCCTCCTGGATCTTGTCCACGGCCTCCCGGTCTGCGGCCTCATGGGCCAGAACCAGAGCCTCCTTATAGAAGCGGACCGAATCGTCCAGACGTCCTGCGGAACCAGAGACAGAGACAAATCAGAGACCCGTAAGCAAGTACATCTGCATCAGTATCAGGACCTGGTCCTGGACTTGCCTGTGTGCAGCAGGATCCCTGCCATATTCCCAAGGAGGACATGCAGGTCTGGGTGTCCAGACGACCGGCTCAGATCCACAGCCTCCTGGACCAGAACCAGGGCCTCGTCATGGCGCCCCTGAAGATCTAAGATGGTGGCGAGGTCACTCATGAGGACCAGAGTCTGAGGGAGACAAGACAGAGGACGTTAGTGTGGACGTGTCTCTACCTGTTGACATGTCTTTGTCCCCACCTGTGGGTGTGTCTGTCCCTGCTCCTGGCGGCAGATGTCCAGGGCGTCCCTGTAATCCTGTCCAGCCTGGTCCAGACGTCTTGTGGACGCTCTGTATCGAGCCCGTGAGTCGAGACAAAGACCGAGGAGGAGACGTGTGTTCTTCCTCAGAGTCTCCAGCTCCTCTGAGGACATCGACAACAGTGTCAACCAGCGTCCCTGTGTCCCCATGTTCCTGTGTCCCCATGTCCCCGTCTCCCCGTGTTCCTGTGTCCCCATGTCCCCGTCCAGAGTCTCACCTGTCCTCTGGTCCTCCGGCAGCTCCTTATGTTTTTGCAGTTTGTCCTCCAGAGACTCGGTACAGAACCTGAAGCCGTGTTCGGCTAGCTCCGTCCTGAGAATATACAGAAGACAGGGAGGCCACGCCCACTTTACAACAGCCGCCATGACATCACTCATGACATCACTCATTGTGTGTGTGTGTTGTCACTTGTTCTGCTCTGCGTAGATCGTAGCGAGTTTCAGAGACATCTCAATGACGGCGTTGTCGTCCTAGAAACAGACAGGAGGTCAGTGAAGATGCACACTAGGCGGCTTCAGACTGTGGACGGGGCCGGGGTCATCTGGGGCCACCGAGGTGCCGGTGTCCAGGTCTACTAGCACATAGCCCTGTTCAGATAGTCAGACCACCAGTCTCTCTGGATCAGCCTTCAACCAGCCTCCTCAACGTCACCAACAGTCCATTTTCAAACAGGACGGGAGGTTCAAGCAAAGACAAACGACTAGTGACAAGTAAACGATCAAAACAATCCTCGTTCTGAGAGCAGAGCACCAACATCACGGTGAGACCAGAACTGTCGGTCCATCGTTCTCCGTAGCAGCTAAAATCTGTCCTGCCGTCTTTATTACCTCTACCTGCTGTCTACAGGGCGTTCTCCACCCCTAACGTCAACCCCACCTCTAGACCCTGTCTGGCCCGCCTCTAGACCCTGGCCCCGTTGACCCGCCTCTAGACCCTGTAACGCCTCTAACCCCACCTCTAGACCCTGTCTGGCCCCGCCTCTAGACCCTGTCTAGACCCTGTCTGGCCCCGCCTCTAGACCCTGCCTCTAGACCCTCTCCCAACGTTTTGGTCAGGCCAGACATCTGGAGCTCGTGGTTCTGAGACGGCCCCCAGGTGGCAGCAGTCAGCCCCGACACGCCTCGGTTAGCTCAGCTTTGGCCCGACAGTGTGAAGCTGGCTACTGATGGTAACACTGATGATCAGTGAAGACACGAGGACACTGACCTGTGGTGTTCCTCCTGACAACATGAAGCTCATCGCTGCTTTGAAGAGTTTCTCCGCCTGAGAGAATGAAGAGGACAGAGTGAGGACAAAGGATTGAGGACAGACACACCGACACACTGGGTTGGACGGTACTCACACTGTCCAGCTGTCCCTGGACGTAGGCCAGATTCGCCATCTGAGGAGACACACAGGGACAGAGGACGGGTCAGAGGACAGGTATGTTAGAGGGACAGGTGTAGACAGACAGTTGTAGTTTACCATGCTGTAGGTGTAGATGATGGCCTGGGTGTTGTGGGTCTGATGAGCCAAGAATGCAGCCTGATGGAGGAACCCTGAAGCTGCCTGCAGCTGGTCCCTGGACACGCTGAGCTGTGGAGACATTGAGGATGACGCTGCTGATGCTAACGCTGCTGATGCTAACGCTGCTGATGCTAACGCTGCTGATGCTAACGCTGCTGATGCTAAAGCTGCTGACGCTGCTGATGCCAACGCTGCTGATGCCAACGCTGCTGATGCTAACGCTGCTGATGCTAAAGCTGCTGACGCTGCTGATGCTAACGCTGCTGATGCCAACGCTGCTGATGCTAACGCTGCTGATGCTAAAGCTGCTGATGCTAAAGCTGCTGACGCTGCTGATGCTAACGCTGCTGATGCCAACGCTGCTGATGCTAACGCTGCTGATGCTAACGCTGCTGATGCTAACGCTGCTGATGCTAACGCTGCTGATGCCAACGCTGCTGATGCTAACGCTGCTGATGCTAACGCTGCTGATGCTAACGCTGCTGATGCTAAAGCTGCTGATGCTAACGCTGCTGATGCTAACGCTGCTGATGCTACTGATGCTAATACTGCTGACGCTGCTGATGCTAACGCTGCTGATGCTGCTGATGCTAACGCTGCTGATGCTACTGATGCTAATACTGCTGATGCTAACGCTGCTGACGCTAACGCTGCTGACGCTAACGCTACTGATGCTAATACTGCTGATGCTGCTGATGCTAACCCTGAAGCCGCCTGCAGCTGGTCCCTGGACACGCTGAGCTGTGGAGACATTGAGGATGACGCTGCTGATGCTAACGCTGCTGATGCTAAAGCTGCTGATGCCAACGCTGCTGATGCCAACGCTGCTGATGCTAACGCTGCTGATGCCAACGCTGCTGATGCTAAAGCTGCTGATGCTAACGCTGCTGATGCTAACGACGCTGCTGATGCTAACGCTGCTGATGCTAATGCTGCTGATGCTACTGATGCTAATACTGCTGACGCTGCTGATGCTAACGCTGCTGATGCTGCTGATGCTAACGCTGCTGATGCTACTGATGCTAATACTGCTGACGCTGCTAATGCTAACGCTATTAATGCTACTGATGCTAATACTGCTGATGCTAACGCTGCTGATGCTGCTGATGCTAACGCTGCTGACGCTAACGCTACTGATGCTAACGCTACTGATGCTAATACTGCTGATGCTGCTGATGCTAACGCTGCTGATGCTAACACTACTGATGCTAATACTGCTGATGCTAATACTGCTGATGCTAACACTGCTGATGCTAACACTGCTGATGCTAACGCTACTGATGCTAATACTGCTGATGCTGCTGATGCTAACGCTGCTTATGCTAATGTCGCTTATGCTAAAGCTGCTAGTAATCTGGTACCTTCGCCTTCTTAAGGAGCAGGATCATCTCGTCCTCTTTCCGCTGAGCTTCATCTCTGTGGTCTTCATCAGACTTGAAAAAGGAGAAGGCTGCTCACGCACGCGCACACACACACACACACACACACACACACACACACCTTGATGAGTAACTTAAATCTGTTCCTGAGGAGCAGGAAGTGACGTCACTAACTCACCAGCTGCTGCCCACAGTACTCTCCCTCCTCCTGTCCACTCATGTCTGCTCGCTCTCTCCCAGCGTGCACAGCGTCTTCCCGCCGCATACTGTGACGTTACAGAGCAGCCGCTCAGCCATCTGACGGGTTTTACGTCACGACACAAACAGAAGCAGCGGTTGTGACGTCACGACTCGTTACAAAACATGTCTTACCTGTTCAGCACGTGACTGTGGCTCAGACTGACCTGGTTCCTGAGATCCGGATCGGGTGTCGTGCGGAACCGAACCTAGTCAGGGTCCGACTGAGGACGGCTCGGCGGACGTAGGCGGCCGCCATGTTGACTGTTTACATCACCTACCGGAAGTCACGAGGCGATGCTCTGCGCCTTCAGAATAAAAGCATCGGAGAAAAGACGTGGGAAGGTTCCAGTTTACAATATTTAACTGTTTAGAAACGTTTAAAAACAAACTAATACTCTTTTATAAAATATATAAACTCGTTATTATAATTTTATTCTTCTGTTCATCTTTTATCTGGGATGTTCTTTTGTACAAAATAGCCTAGAAACAAGTAACAGTCTGATCTGGATCAAACAGAGACTCTGAAGGAAACACACACGTTCTGTTCAGTTTTTGGCTTTTATTGTGAAAGAAAAGAACATGATCAGTTGTGTTTCTTTATGGAGCTACACCCTGTGCTCAGTCCAGAGTCCAGACCATCAGAGTCCGAAAGTTTGTGTTTTGTTTGTGTTTCGTCTGCTGTTTTGTTACCTGATTGGCTGCAGTCATATTTGATGTGATTCTAGTTGTTAGTGTTCAACCAGAGTCCTGGTCCAGGTCCTGATCTGATTTTGTCAGGAGTCATCAGATCTGGATCAGGTTATGTGGCTTGAGTCAGTTCATTATTATTATTAGTGTTTTGCTGTGAAACAAACAGGAAGTGTTGAGAACAGCTGCAGTTAACGATCATGTTCAGTAAAAAGAAAAAAACAAACCCAACGTTGAAATGAAAAACTTAATAAACCTGTGATCGTCACAGGAGGAAGAAAAAAACAGCTTTGGTTTTATACAGTCTCAGTGCAGCTTTATTCTGAAACGATATCAGAGTTAATGATGTCGTCAGGAAGTGATGTCACACTGGATCATGACGTGGTTCCAGTCTGTGGGTTCAGGCCCCGACTTAGTTTGGACCGGTGTCAGCGCTGCAGCTCCACCTGCTGGACACCTGCAGTAACACCTCCACCCCCCTCCGAACTGATCCGGTTCAACCAGGTCTCAGTGATCCAGTTTGTCCAGGTCTCAGTGATCCGGTTTGTCCAGGTCTCAGTGATCCGGTTCGTCCAGGTCTCAGTAATCCGGTTCGACCAGGCCTCAGTGATCCAGTTCGACCAGGCCTCAGTGATCCAGTTCGACCAGGCCTCAGTGATCCAGTTCGACCAGGCCTCAGTGATCCGGTTCATCCAGGTCTTTTTTCAGGCCTCACTGGGCCGTCCGGTGGTCGGTGAACCTCTTCAGGTGGTAGCGCAGGACTCCTTTGGTCTTGAAGGTCTTGCCACAGCTGCAGGCGTGTGGCCTCTCTCCGGTGTGGTCCAGCTGGTGGATTCGCAGCAGCGAGCTGGTGAAGAAGAACTCCCCGCAGGTGATGCAGTAGTGGCTCTTCTCTCCGGTGTGTTTGGACCTCTGGTGGCTGAGCAAAGACCCTGACGTGATGAAGCTGCGGCCGCAGTCCTGGCAGCTGAAGGGGCGTTCCCCTGTGTGGATCCTCTCGTGGGCCCTCCAGGAGTTGTGGTAGGAGAAGGACTTCTCACAGTAGGAGCACTGGTACAGCTTCTCCTTGGTGTGGCTCAGACGGTGCATCTTAAGGTAGTGAGCGATGGTGAAGCTCTTGCCGCAGTCGTCACAGGTGAACGGCTTCTCGCCCACGTGGAACAGGGTGATGTGGGACCTCAGGTGGGACGACTGGGTGAACCTCTTGCCGCAGGTGGTGCAGAGGAAGGGTCGCTCTCCGGTGTGGGTGACCATGTGCGACTTGAGGTGGGGCGACTGTGTGAACCTCTTGCCGCACTCAGTGCACTTGTAGGGCTTGAGGCCGGTGTGGGTGCGGTTGTGCAGCTTCAGGCCCTGTAGGCTGGAGAAGCACTTGCCGCACACGGCGCAGTGGTAGTCTTTCACATCCTCGTGGGTCCTCTGGTGGCAGTGTAGGCCGCTCTGCAGCTTGAAGCCTTTGCCGCAGGTGGGGCATTTGTGTGGCTTCTTGTTGGAATGGGTCACTTGGTGCAGCTTCAGACTCTGAGGGTTGCTAAAGGTCTTCATGCACTTGGGGCACGGCAGCAGCATCTGGTTCTTGTGTGACTTGCGGTGGAAGTTAAAGCCCTGGTAGGACACGAACATCTTGTTGCAGTCTTTGCAGTGGTAACACTTCTCGCCCTTGTGCACCTCCAAGTGCTCATTGAGCTCGTCCTGCTCATCAAAACCATCCCCACAGAACCAGCACTTGAAGGGTTTGGTGCCAGAGTGCGTCCGGTGGTGGGTCTTCCAATCCCTCTTCAGTGCGAAGGTCTTGTCACAGTAGGAGCATCGGTAGGGCTCCTGGCGGTCATGGACCTGCTGGTGGGTGACCAGGCTCATCAGAGTCGGGTAGGTCTTCCCGCACTGCCAGCACTCGTTGGGCTTCAGGCCGCCATGGATCCTCAGGTGCGCCTCAAGGTGAGACATCTTGTAAAAGCCTTTCTTGCACTCGGGGCAGTAGACCATTTTCCTGCCGGCATTGGTCGGGCAGAACTGCCTCAGTCTCGGGGCAGAAAGCTGAGGGTGTTCGTCTGCTGGACAGAAGTCAGAGGTCAAGCTTCAGCTAATGTGGCTAATTTAGATACCTTAGCTTATTCAACCATCTTAGCTAACTTGACTAGATTAGCTGTGTTCACAAAATGATTTCTATTAGCTGAAGAATCGTAGTAAGTTAACTAATATTGTCAAGTTAGCTGAGGTGGCTAAATCAGCTAAGTTGGTTGAAATAGCTAACCCACTCAACGTATCAAAGTTAGCAGAGGTGTGTATATATATATATATATATATATATATATATATATATATATATATATATATAGAAACTAAAGTGGCCAAGTTAGCTGAAGTAGTAGTATTCATTGCATATATATGTAATAATAAGTTAGTTGTATTAGCTGACGTACCTAAATTAGCTGAAATAACTATCACCTTAGGTCAAAGTTAGCCGAGGAGGCTAAAAATAAGTAAAGTAATGTTGCTACTTTAGCTGAAGTAGCTTGGGTCAGGTTCTTACCCAGAGACAGGAAGTCCCGCCCCTCCAGCCACGCCCTGCAGTCCGTCAGCGTGACGTACAGACGCTTCAGGACTGGGTAGGACTGGATCTCCACGTCCCCGTCCGGCTCCGTTTTGATGTGAACATGACCGAGTTCCTCAGCTGAGTCCTGGAACAAACAAGTGAAGGGCTCAGGGTCAGACTACCGCCCCCTGCTGGTCACACTGATACACAGAGACCAGGACCAGAACAAGGACATCAGGATCTGGTCTCTGGTCTCTCTAGTCTCTGGTCTTTGTAAGGACCAGAGGCCTGTACTACGAAGCAAGTTCAACTTACCCAGGATCTCTTTCAGTTATCTGGCTTCACTAATCCTAATAATCTCAGTCTGGCTAAGCGGTGCCACGAAGCTGGTTATCAACTTGATTAGTCAACCAGGTGTTTCCAGTCTAGATGTGAGCGTTCACATAAAAGAGGCAGAGTTTGCAGCAGACGTCCAATCACAAACATGAAAGAACCAGTAGCAGAGCGGAGACTTCACAGCCAAAGAGCAGACGATGATTTTACAACAACATGAGGAAAACCGGCCGATAATCCAGGAAAAAAACAACACGGTGGCAGCTGCTAGAAACTGAACAGAAGCTGGTAAAAGATCGATTGTGTCGACGTAAAGTTGTTGTAGTTTCACAGCAACACAGAGACGAGTAGATGTGACTGGAATTAAATTAAAATCAAATGAATGATGCTGAAATCTAGACTGTTGTTACGGTGAATAGGCTGATACAACTTTAACCTTCATGTTCAGCTGCAACCCTAGCGCCACAAAACAATACAACTAAATATAAGAACATGATTCAAAGTGTCAGTAGGAAACTTTCATCTCTGATACGTCCAAGTCCAGTTTCAGTGTCAGTCAGTCTCTGGTTTAGGACAAGCTCAGTTAATGAAGGTGACGGGGGTGTGTCGTCGGACCCTGGCAGCTCCAAACAGGAGCATTTGTACAATGTGTCGATAATAAAATCCAGTTATTTAATATCCTAGTTA
>CM028916.1:511718-574218 GCA_016801845.1 Polydactylus sextarius
AGTAGAAACAGTTGAAACATTACAAATAGTTAAAAAACAGAAACAATAGAAACAGTTGAAACAGTAGAAACAGTTAAAAAAACAGAAACAGTATAAACAACAGAAACATTAGAAACAGTTGGAAAAACAGGAACAGTTAAAACAGTAGAAATAATATAAACATTAGAAACAGTTGAAAAACACAAACAGTAGAAACAGTAGAAATAGTTAAAAAAAACAGAAACAATAGAAACAGTTGAAAGAACAGGAACAGTTAAAACAGTAGAAACATTAGAAGTAGTTGAAAAACAGAAACAGTGGAAAGTTTGTACCTGAGTTGAAGCGACGACTGAAGAAGAAAAAGTTTCTCTCCTTTTATTTGGTGAACAGCCAATCAGAGCTCAGCTCCTGTCTGATACAACACATCCAGCCAATGGCAGCGCAGCGTGGGTCACTAGGCTCCTCCCACATCACCATGACGAACCTTCATCTTCATCCTCAGTGTCTCAGAGGTCAGAGGTCACGTGTTGTCAGCTGACTGAGAACACGCTAATTCTGTTTGACACGGATCATGTGTGTGTATCAGTGTGTGTATTAGTGAGTGTGTGTGTGTATTATTGTGTATCAGCATCAGTGTGTATCAGCAGCAGAACGTCCTCCATCAGCTCAGATAGAGAATCAGTGTTTCAGACGTCACATGACTCATTACACATCATCACACACACACCAACACGTCAACTTGCATCAACATGAGGACACGCATGTCAACATGTAGACAGCTATCGCTAGCTAACAGTAGCTAGCGATAGCTAACAGTAGCTATCGCTAGCTAACAGTAGCTATCGCTAGCTAACAGTAGCTATCGCTAGCTAACAGTAGCTAGCACTCACTAACATTAACTGTGGGCAGATGTGGGGCTCTGAGACCTCCCGGGATGGATTGACTCAGAGACTAATGTTCTAGTCAATGTGTGTGTGTGTGTCAATTACTGGTCCAATGAATGTCCAGCTCAGCTCAGGCCCCGCCTCCATCCTCAGGTGGTGACATCATCGTTGATGGTCAAACAACCAAACTTTATCAAAGTAGGACACAAGCTGTCACCGGCTATCACTGATGACATGTACAGTGACATCATCACCGCCGCCACGGCTGCTGTATCTGTAGATTACTGTGACATTCAGCCCCACAGAGACAGGACGTTAGGGTTCTGGGCACTGACTCAGCAGCCAATCACAATTTACCGTTGCTGTTGTTCTGAGAAACTCTAATCTGACACAGTGACCCTGATACACGTTTATCCATGTTGTTGTGTGTGTAGCTGTGACTGGGTGGTGTCACCGTAGTTAATGATAGCTAACACTGGCTAACATTATTTAATATTAGCTAACAATAGCTCTCAGTAGCTAACGGTAGCTAACATTGGCTAATGTTAGCTATCAGTTGCTAACATTAAAACAAATTAGGTAATAGTAGCTGAGGGTAGCATCTAGCATCTAACAGTAGCTAGCAGTAGTTGATATTAGCTAACAATAACAATGCATTAGTTAATATTAGCTAACAGCAGCTAACGATACCTAACATTGACTAACATTAGCTATCTGTAGATAACAATAGTTGACAGTAGCTACATAAGCTAACATCATCTTGTTCATTAAACAGGTTCAGGAACAAGAGAAAAACTGGACGAAAACACGTCTGAGTAAAACATTTATTGATCACTGATCAGTTTGTCTGAGGTGCAGATTCACACCTGCAGCACTGCGCTGATGTCACTGCGCTGATGTCACTGCGCTGATGTCACTGCGCTGATGTCACTGCGCTGATGTCACTGCGCTGATGTCACTGCGCTGATGTCAGCAGGTGTGGGCCCATCCCAGTTACAGTGAGAGTTGTATCAGTGTGACTTGAGGTCCATGTTTTATTCTGGCGCTGTTGTTGTCATACAGGAAGTTATCTGCCCTTCTTCGTCTTGGCCACCTTCTCCTTCCTCTTCTTCACGTGCTTCGGTGTTTTATTTTTCCTTTTTTCTCTCTGAGCTTCTTTCACCATCTTCTTTTTCTCCTGAACAACACAAACATAGAGTTCAGAGATGAGAAGCCGCAACACTCAACACTTCAAAGACACAAACAGACTCAAACCTTTCTGTCCATCGTTGTGTCCTGGCTCTGCTGCTGCTGCTGCTCTGCCTCCTCTTCATCTTCATCCTCCTCCTCCTCATCCGATGAGGACTGCTCGTCCTCCAGGAGAGCAGGAACCTGGGACAGCAAGGGACACAGTCAGGTTGGGGTAAGCTAAGACTAGTGACGGCTAAGCTAAGCTAAGACTAGCGACAGCATGAGGTGACATACCGTCTGAACTCCTGACAGATCCTTCCTCAGTCCGGTCAGTGTCTGGTACAGAATCTGAACCACAGAGAGAACGATGACATCATCATCATTACCATCATCACCACCATCATCATCATCATCATCATCATCATCATCACCACCACCACCATCATCATCATCATCATCATCACCACCACCACCACCACCATCATCATCATCATCATCACCACCATCATCATCTTCATCATCATCATCACCACCACCATCACCACCACCACCATCATCATCTTCATCACCACCACCACCATCATCATCTTCATCATCATCATCATCATCATCACCACCACCATCATCATCATCATCCATCACCATCATCATCATCATCACCACCACCACCATCATCATCTTCATCATCATCATCACCATCATGTCTCTTACGTTGTCATCATGTCCAGCGATGGCTGACTCCTCCTCCTTGGTCCTCATGAGGTCGACGTCTCTCTCGTAGTGACTCACCTCGGTCAACGTTCGGGGGATGTACGCCTTCTTAAACACCTGGAGGTTTCAAGGTCAGACAAAGAGAGACGTTCTTACCGGGAACCAAACAATGTTAGCTAATGTTAGCGCTAAAGTTTCACCTCCTCATCCACTCGGTCCTGATCCGATCGCTGCTCCGACGTGCGGTCAGCTGCAATCACCATCGCCTAGGCAACAGGTAGACAAACAAACAAACAAACTGTGATGCCTGAGCCACGTTGTTCTGTTTCTGTGGAGAATATCGAGGTTCCGCCAGTGTTAGACCTTCTCCAGGTATTGATCGATGTTGTGGCAGGTGATCGAAGGGTCTGTGATGAAGTCAAACAGCTCTCTGACTGTCATCACCGCCACGCCGTGCTTCACAAAGAACTCTGGGAAAAAAACAAGGACACTCAGGATTCTGACGTTCATCCCAGCATCTTGTTTGAGTAACAGTGGAACTGTTCTAAAACATCTCACCGTTCACGTTGCTGCAGTCCTTCCTGAGGAACTCCAGAGCGTGAGGGTGATCGTGTTCCACCGACTGTGACACATCGATGATGTAAGCGTCTCCGTTGTGATAGCTAGAGAGGACAGACATGTAAGGATGCTAGGCTAACGTCCCTCCCTACTACCAGTCTACACGCTAAGCTAGGCTAAATCTAAGACTCACTGACACTAAAAAAACATGTTCCTAATCGGATGACTCTCAATAGCAGAACAAAGTTCTTCTGAAACTGTGGATCCTAAGAAACCACACAAAGTCACACAGGAAGTTTTATTTTGAAAGGTTCTCTTACAGCATGTTGAACTCGCTGAGATCGGCGTGGACAAGTCGAGCGTCCTGGAACATTTTCCTCATATTCTGTAGAACCTGCAGGTAAAGTTCACGAGCCTTGGACTCTGACAACGACGCGTTCTTCAGCAGAGGAGCCGGCCTGATCGATCAATATAGGAAGGTGATCAATACGTTGATGGCGTGACGACAAGTCTGATCAATAACTCTGATTGGTTCTTACATGTTGTCTTTTCCGATGAAGCTCATCAGCAGAACGTGACTTCTGAGAAGCAGCGGTTCTGGACTTGGGATTCCTGCCGTCTGCAGCCTGAAACACACACGGTCAGGTTCTACTGGGTTCTATCAGTGTCACGTGCTTTACTGGGTTCCATCAGTTAGACATGGTTCTACAGGGTTCTATCAGTTACACGTGGTTCTACTGGGTTCTATCAGTTAGACATGGTTTCACTAGGTTCTATCAGTTACACATGGTTCTAATGGGTTCCATCATTTACACGTGGCTTACGGAGTTCTACAGGTACACATGGTTCTTCACATGTTTAGCCAGGTTCTACTGGGTTCTGTAGGTCCACAGGAGGTTCTAACCTGATGAGGTTCCTCATCTCCTTCTCTGCCCAGGTTCTCACCATCTTCCTGGGGTTTCCTTTGCAGTAACCGTGTCGAAACCTGCAGGACAATAGTAGAACGTAGAACCAGTCAAATCAGAGGTGCCACCAGGACCAAACAAAAGAACGTGTGTTGTATTTGAATTAAAATCATCATTGTTGAGTTAACACAACTTTAAAGGAACACAAGTCTGTCGATCATCTGGAGTGGAACGGTCCCTGCGGAACCCAAAGAATGGAGATCAATAGAGAAAACAAGGGGAGAAGAATTGAACCCTGTGGCGCCCCCTAGTGGAGTTAAATGTCTCTGATTACAGGGGAGGGTTCCAAAGTGTTAGAGTGAGGAGTGAGTTAATGGTCTTAAAGAGAACCTGATCTTTATTCCAGTTAGTAGAGACGCTGCAGGGTTCCCTCGTTATTTTAGAGGTGTCGCTTCTAGAATAAAATCCATCAGTATTAAAACGTAAAGAGAACCTCAGGTTGGTGTTAAATCTGTAACTAGAGGTTCAGAGGAACAGACAGGAACGTTAGAACCTGACAACTAAGACACGGTCACAAATTTATATTACATTATATTGAGTCTTTTATTGTGGAGACAACAGGAAGTGCTGTCTTCTTCTGTGGTGACTGACCTGAACTCTCCACTAACGTATTTGTCTCGGTCCTTGAACAACAAGATGGACGTCTTGTAGATCTTGATGGCTCTGCTGTCTCCTGATGACGTGCTGGCGTGGTACACGTTGGCCTGGAAACACAGGGCAACACAGTAGTCTGGAGTAGTCTGGATTAATCTGGATTAGTCTGGATTAGTTGGGATTAACCTGGATTAGTTGGGATTAACCTGGATTAACCTGGATTAGTATGAACTAGTCTGGATTAGCCTGGATTAGTCTGGATTAACCTGGATTAGTCTGGATTAACCAGAGTCCTGGGGCCCATTTCATAAAGCAGGTTTAGTCCAAACTCAGGGTTGGTTGTGTTGGAGTCTAAGACAATTAACGCTAAGTCTGAACCAAACCTAGTCAGTGAGTCCAACAGACCAGGATCTGGTCCAGTTCTCTGCTTCACTAACTAACAGTCTCAGTCTCTCTCAGCTCCTACGAAGCTGCTCATCAACTCCATTAGTCAACCAGGTGTTTCCAGTCTAGATGTGAGCGTTCACATAAAAGAGGCGGAGTTTGCAGCAGACGTCCAATCACAAACATGAAAGAACCAGTAGCAGAGCGGAGACTTCACAGCCGAAGAGCAGACGATGATTTTACAACAACATGAGGAAAACCGGCCGATAATCCAGGAAAAAAGCAACACGGTGGCAGCTGCTAGAAACTGAACAGAAGCTGGTAAAAGATCGATTGTGTCGACGTAAAGTTGTTGTAGTTTCACAGCAACACAGAGACGCAGTAGATGTGACTGGAATTAAATTAAAATCAAATGAATGATGCTGAAATCTAGACTGTTGTTACGGTGAATAGGCTGATACAACTTTAACCTTCATGTTCAGCTGCAACCCTAGCGCACACAAAAAACAATACAACTAAATATAAGAACATGATTCAAAGTGTCAGTAGGAAACTTTCATCTCTGATACGCCCAAGTCCAGTTTCAGTGTCAGTCAGTCTCTGGTTTAGGACAAGCTCAGTTAATGAAGGTGACGGGGTGTGTCGTCGGACCCTGGCAGCTCCAAACAGGAGCATTTGTACAATGTGTCGATAATAAAATCCAGTTATTTAATATCCTAGTTAATTATTGTAGGAGTCAATAACGCAGCAGTGCTACTGTCTGAGGGACAGTCAGCTCCACTGTGTCACTGGCAACGTGCGGTTTGAGGAGATCACAGATATATAAGTGACGCTCCAATAAATAATGATGTGAAAGACCAGAGGGTTCTGGTCTCTAAAAACCCCGGTCCTCCTCAGAGACCCTCTCTCAATCCGACACCGAGCTCCACGGATCTTCAATAAAAGGACCAGACATTTTCTAGAGCATTGATTGGTCGGAGGGCGGAGCTTTTATAGGCTCCGACCTCTGATCCAGAACATGACCTGGTCCGGAGCAGGTTAGTTCAGCATCAGTTACCATGGAGACGTAGCCCGGTGAGAAGTGAACCACCTTCGTAGGACGGAGACCAGAGTTAACCCTGAAGTTACCGTGGTAACAACTAGTCCTGCTTCCTGGTCCAGGACTCTGGTCTGACCTGGATTAATTGGTGTAGTGATTAGTGTATTGATCGTGTACTGATCGGTGTATTGATGGTTGTAGTGATCAGTGTATTGATTAGTGTACTGATCGGGGTATTGATGGTTGTAGTGATCAGTGTATTGATTAGTGTACTGATCGGTGTATTGATGGTTGTAGTGATCGGTGTATTGATCAGTGTATTGATGGTTGTATTGATCCCACCTCCTTGCCGGTGCTGATGCAACCGTTGATTTCACTGATCACTCCTCGACTCAGCATCTTGAACAGAATCATCCGAGTCCGAGGATCTAAAACCTGCACAAGATCGACCGTTGATTATCAGCTGCTTCTTGATCACTTTCAGCCTTCCATTCACTTCCTGTCAGGCCTTTTCTAAATAAAATCCTCTAACATTTACCACTCACCTGTTCCACTGTGGCACGATCTGATTTGTCCTTCACTCGGTACCTGCAGAGAACAGCCAATCAGAGTTAGTCTCATCAGTCACATGACCTGCGACACCATCATTCAGACAAAACCAAACGTACGTGTCGGCGTCTTTCTGTCTCTGCATCGCCGTGACTTTATTGATCACAGAGTCAGCAAAATTCAGTTTATCTGCAACAGAAACATGTGATCAAAACCAGATCCAGAAAAACCAGAACCTGGCAGAGACCAGGTCCAAGTCTAGACCACAACCTGATTTAGACCAGGACCAGTGTTTACCCAGATTGATCTTGTGTTCATATTTCCTCAGAGCCTTGTCAGATGGAGTCGATGACGTCAGCGCCTTATTGGACGGATTCTGTCTGTTGAACTGAAAACAAACAAACAGACTGAGAACAAACAAACAAACAAACAAACAAACAACCATCTGACTGGTCAATAACTGGACTGACCTGGTTGTTGACTGTGGTTCTGTTGTATCTCTTGGTCAGATCTCCTGATGAATGCCACGCCCACTCTTCATCATCAGCATCATCTTCATCATCTTCATCTTCATCACCGTCCTCTTCCTGTCTGTCTGATGACGTCTGCAGAGTGACATCACTACTCTGACCACGTTCCATCGATACTTCTGATTGGACACTGAAACACGAACGTGGTTGTTTGTCAAGAAGACAGAGATGAGTTTACACACATAATTACATAGACTCACACACGGACCGTCATTACGTCTCACCTTTCCTCTTCTACGTCATCAAACTGTCCAGGAACACTTCCGACCACCGACATGACGTCACACACGCCGCTCGAGACGAAAATAAAACCAGAATCTGAACCGAGTCCACGTTGATCCGGACTCGGTCTTCGTTTAACAGCGTGCTCCTATGCTCACTTCCGGCTTTGAACAAATGACTACGGCGAGAGACGAGGGTCATAAAGAGCGAACTGCGCTTGACGTCACTCACCGCTAAGAAACTCCACACAAATCCTGAAGAACTTTGTTACAAAATGTAACAATTTCAACAGAATAACTCGGTTTAAACAGATCAAAGGGTGAACTAGTTAAATCAAAATAAACCAGTTTGATAAATAAATAGAACCAGGTCAGTTTTTGTCTTTCGGAGCTTTAAGTTGAAAAGCCCTGACAGACAGCTTCCTGTAGCCGTTAGCCGTTAGCTTCCTGACCACACGTCAGTGTGTCTCGCAGGTTAATAACGTTTTTCGGGGACCATGTCCGCGGATCTGGAGCAGACTCCGCGGTCCGTGCTGGTCTGTGAGCGGTCCAGTTTCCTTGATGAGAAGAACCGGCTCGGTTCTCAGGTGGAACAGCTGCACTTCAACTACAAGGTGAGGCGGCTAGCATGCTAGCATGCTAACTCTACATGGTAACATGCCAACACTGTGCTGACACGCTAACGTGGTAGCTTGCTAGTGGTGATTAATCTGTCGCTGCGTCATCACACACTTTACTGTTGCTGTGGTGAATCAGTGGTAACTACTTAAACTAGCAGGTCTGGGTGGTGAGTTAGCTTTAGGATGCTACAAAACAACAAACACAACTTACACGTGCTGAACAAGAATTTCAAAATAAAAGTCTAAAACAACGAGATCACTGCAACCAGGTGGATTTCATTTGATGATGCTGTCATTTACAGCTAGTACTCCAGTACTCCAGTACTCCAGTACTCCAGTACTCAGTACTCTCCGGGTTCAGGTGTGGTGGGACAGTGTGTCTCTGATCAGATACTTCCTGTGTTGTGCTTCATAGAGTCTGTAGTGTGAGAGAACGTGTCGTCTCATCGTTGTTCACTGATCAGAAAAGAAATTTTACTTCTTTTTAACGGTGAATCATCACTGGACAGAACGTTAATCATGGATCTGGACCGTGATCGTCTCTTTAGAGCAATTTAGTCTGCTCAATCCACTTGTCCCCAGTGCTGCCTGTTTTTGGCGGTGGGAGGAAACACACGCAGACACGGGGAGAACTCCCGGGTCGAACCCAGGTCTGTGTGGGGCAACAGCGCTAACCCCTGGGCCGCCGCCCTGGCCGTCCAGATACTTTTTTAAAATTTATATATTGGTCTGACCGGCCCATAAAACCTGTAGATCAGTGACCCAATTGACACTGGAGTTTGTTTCCTAACCACCGGCCCCTGACACTCGTGGTTTGAGGCACATTGATACTGAAATTATATGAAATTAACGTGCAAAAAAATCAACCAATCAGAATTTTGGTCAAACCAGAACATATCAACCAATAAATCAACCAGTCGACTGGAGCATTAGTCCTGTTTACCTGTGCAGGTATCTGTGCTGCTGCCTGAGTGTAGCTCCGCCCCTTCTCACCTGGACTCAGTGTTGAACAGTTTCAGCTCATACTACCTGATCAGAGACCTGCCCATATATGAACTATTGGACAAGCACTTCCTGGAGACGGCAGTGTACCAAGGTAACACCTGATACACACCTGATACACACCTGATACACACCTGATACACACCTGTTATATACCCATGACCTCAGCCATCTGTATGTGTTACAGGGAGTGTGTACGGTCTCTCCTACAGGACCAGAGTGGATGAAGACAACTGTGTCGCTCTGATGCCAAACGGTAATATGATGGTGATGATGATGGTGATGATGAAGATGATGATGGTGATGAAGATGTTACCTGTGTGCAGGTGTGCTGTGTCTCTCTCTGGACAGACAGTCCTTCCAGGTGTTGGGGGTTGAAGGGAAACCGTCCAGATTCTCCCACAGATCGAACGACAGATATGGTCTGAACACACGTCTCTGATTGGTTGATCCAGCTTTTACACGATCATCAGCCTGAACATCAAACATGGCCGCCAGGAACCACTGACGCACTGACCCTGTGTGTGTGTGTGTGTGTGTGTGTGTGTGTGTGTGTGTGTGTAGTCGTGTCCATCGACATGACTGACAGCAGCATGGCTCCTGGTGGGCGGGGCTACCAGCGCCTCCTCGCAGGTCTTAAGTCCCGCCTTCAGCTGAAGACTGACTTCTTGTTGTCGCATCATCCAGGTGAGACACACCTGTGTCTATTACCCACGATCCTCTGCTGCCGCTGCATGCCATGTGTTACATATGATCCCCTGCTGTGTGTCGTACAGGGGGCGGAGCCTCTCTGCAGCCACTCCTGTCTCGTTACAAATGGGTGGAGCATCGACCTGAGGTCAGCCGCCATGCTCTGAAGGACCTAACCTGTCCCAACATGTTGTCATGTGACCCTCATAGCTTCCTGGAGTGGCTCGGAGCCGTGGACGCCAACGTCACCTGGTGATGAGCGTTAATGACCTCAGCTCCTTAGTGACGTCACCTGTTAGTGACTTCACCTGTCAGTTGGTGACCTCATCTGTCAGTTGATGACCTCATCTGTCAGTTGGTGACCTCATCTGTCAGTTGGTGACCTCATCTGTCAGTTGGTGACCTCACCTGTCAGTTAGTGACCTCACCTGTCAGTTGATGACCTCACCTGTCAGTTGATGACCTCACCTGTCAGTTGATGACCTCACCTGTCAGTTGATGACCTCACCTGTCAGTTGATGACCTCACCTGTCAGTTAGTGACCTCACCTGTCAGACAGGAAGCTCCAACTCTTCCTCTTCTGTGGTTTCAGTGACAACACATCCAGCAGCTTCTTGTCCACGCTGGTCTGTCCTGAGCCCAGGACAACGGTGTCTCAGGCGCTGAGCGTCTCCGTCAGTGGACTGCTGCTGCCTCAGGACATCCAGCACCTCATCCAGGAGATCAGGTGAGGACTACCTCTGGACCCAGACCCAGCTGTGGTTCTCTACGATTCATCTCAGTAATGTGTCCCGTCCCACAGGTCGTACCTTGACCAGCCCCGCCTAGCGTCCTGGGCGTCTCTGACGGTCCACGGGTTTGTGGACAGTCCGGTCTCATGGGGCGGCAGCGAGCACAGTGTCCTGATGGGAGGAGAGAACTTCTATACCCTGCTGCTGTTCCAGGACCAGACGTACTGCCTCCATCTGGCCACAGGGCCACATGACACCTGCCCACCCTGAACCCTTCTGTCTGGGACCTGGTTTTGATCTAGAAACTTAATATTTTTTTAATTAAAAAGTAAACCCGAGTTAAAGCTGAGTTTTTCAGGTCCAGGTCTGACCCTGGTCCAGATCTGATCTTGGTCTGGGTCTGACAGCTCAGTGAGTAAAAAGAAGCCTTTAGTTTCATATTTGTATCCATTTATTCAAATGTCTTTTCTTTAGTAACAAAAACAAAATAGCGACAGCGGCGTCTTGTGGCGCTGCTGTGATGTCACTGCTGTGATGTCACTTCACTGCGACTGAATTATAAGAACTGCTGCTTCTGTTTTATACAAAACTCTCTGTTAGAAAAGTTCTTAATAAACGAGCTGCTGCTGCAGACTGAACTCTTGACTGTGATTTAGCTTAGCTTAGCATAGCATAAAGAGTTAGCTGACTGCAAGCAGACTGTCCTGTATCAGGCCAGAGCCAGGCTAACAGTTTTCACCTGTTTACTAAGCTAAGCTATGACAGTGGCTGTACAGGGATTGGCCACCAGTCTGTCCTGCTGAGGCGCTGCAGGGCCTCGCTGCGACAGCTGTCAAACATCTGTCCTGGTCTCCTGGTTCTGCTCCGGTTTGTTCCCACATGTGGAGATTTAAAGTGAATTCTGGAAAAAGGTCAGAGGTCAAATCCACTTAGAGGAACAGCCCCAACATTTTCATCTACATCTGAAGGTGCGACCCAGTCCACACATAGGCCGTTAGCCTAGCTTAGCATAATGACTGGAAGTAAGGGGAAACTGTTAGCTTAGCTTAGCATGAAGACCTCCTCTGTCCGGCAGAACGTCAGTAAAACACCTTTGTATCTGGTTCCTTAATGAACTCATATTTCTTGGGAACACTGAAGGAGATGATGATGATTTCATCAGTGATGTCACTTAAAACAGTGAGAAGTACCTCAGTTTCCTGTTCAGTACACTGAGCTCTGGTTCCACACGGTTCACATTATCCTCAGTTCACCTGTCAGACACCACTGAGGGCAAACTGTTCCACAGGGTTCTACTGGAAACAGATTTACAGCAAGTTCTGCTTTTTGGATGCAATAAACAAGCTACGCTAGCAGGTTCCCCTTCTACCAGCCTTTGTGCTATGCTAACCATGTTCTCATGGGTAACCCTGAGTTCTCTGGAACTGGAGAACAGGAGGAACGTTCTGTTGAAATCATAACTTAAGAGTTTAACAAAAAAAAGTTCAGCATTTCCTGCTGAATCTGAGTCACTGCTGCAAGTTCACAAGTGCTGAGGCATGGGCCCGGTCCAGGCTGCGGTCCAGGTTCTAGCAGAGCTCGGTTCCCCTCTGCAGGTACTGCAGGATGGAGTCCGTTCCCTGCGACGAGCCCCACACTCTCTTCAAAGCTTCACACTCGCGCTCGTTGGCCTGCTCCAGAGCACTGCGGCTGGTGTTCCTCATCAGGGCTTTGGACTCCCGCAGAACCTGCAGCACAGAAAGTGGGACCGGCATCAGCAGGAGGAGAACACGCCTCGGCTCAGTGTGTGTGTGTGTGTGTGTGCGTTAGAGACTGACCAGGGTGTCGACCGTCACCAGCTCTTTGATTCGCAGCATCACTTCCTGTGTGAAGGTTCCTGGCCACAGGACCTGAGACACCAAACCTTTACAGCACGCCTCCTGGGCCGTCAACTTCCTGCCGCTCAGCAACAGCTCGTTAGCCTGGAACGCAGGAATACAACAAAATAATAATAAGAACAGTTACGACAACTAGAACATTAACAACAGACCAAGCGGAATCTGTAGAACAGATCAGAAAGAATTGAACAGGTGGAACATTTAGTACATGAACATGGAGAACGTCTAGAACACTAGACGATTCTCCTGCGGGAAATCGTGAGTGATGCAGAGGCTGTAGCAGTCGCTGCTGCAGGAGCTGTACTGTTGATGCTAAGATGCTACGCTGCTGTGACGCTCAGATCATCTCATCCAATCGTTTTCTACAAGAGAAAAACATGGGAAGGTGATGAAACTGAGATTACATTCCCACCTCATCTTATCCTTAATTTGTGGCGACTTGTGCTCATTTTCACCAGGCAGAATTTGGCACAATTTTTGCAAATTATGTCATGAAAATTTTGGAGAAAAAAGTAATAGTGTGGCCAAGACGTTTTGATGTGTAATTTATCTCATGACATTATTAACGTTCAAAGATTTTACATTTGATATTTTTTTGTCCATTTTGTCTTACTTGGTCAGTGAACAGTGAGGTGAGGAGAAGAGGGAGGGAAGGAGTGAAGAGAATTACAGCACGTGACCTTGGCTTACATGCCAATGTGGACAACACAGCGAGTTTTTATAAAATCCCAGGCAGTTGGTTAGTGCTCTTGTCACTTAGAGGCTGCTAATTCAAAAACGGTTGTTTAGCTAAACACACAAGTGCAACTTTGGAGAAAATTGTGATGTTATTTACTTGGTCCCATTCTTTCTATGGGAAATCTTTGTGAGTCTTTTGTGACTATGTTGCGACTTTTTAATACCGTCTCAAACAAAATTTAAGACCAAATCTAAAGATCTGAGATTTGAGACAAATTTTCCAACATGAAACACAACAAGAGAGAAAGAAGAATGTAGTTTATTAACAATAACGCCATGAAGCGATCACAGAAGATGATCGGTAGAGTCCACGCCGCCCTATTTGTAAATTTACAGACTACAGACTGGCCAAGTGAAGAAATCCAGAGCTGAGGTGTTGTCAAGCTAGCGTGTGTCTAGCGACTGGTAAGCAGGTTTACAACATTTAGAGCCTCAAAACGATTAAAACCTTGTAATGATATGACTGGAGAAATTTGCTCTAAAATTAAGATTTAAAATTTAAGACCTTTGGATTGAAATTTAACAAATTAAGACTTTTTCAGGTCTTATTTTAGGACAATGTACTGTAAGACTGTGACGTAAGACTGTTTAAGGACCTGCGGGCGCCCTGTGTATCATTTGTATCTATGGTATTTTAGTAGTTAGCGGCGAAAATTTGCCAGAAAAGGAATAAGTAGAAAAAACGCGGCAAAGAACAATAGTTTGTAGTGTGAAGCACTAGTTAACAACAGATCAGGTGGAACTTCTAGAACAGATCAGAGAGAGTAGAACAGGAAGAACATTTAGTACATGAACAAGGAGAACGTCTAGAAAAGAACCAGGACTGTGTGGACCAATCACTACGCACCGCGGCCAGGCCCATGATGCGGGGGAAGGTGAAGGACGAGCAGCTGTCAGGGGTCTGGCCACACGCCGTGTACGGCGTCTGGAACCAGGCCTTCTCGTTGGCCCACACCACGTCGCAGAGCGGGAGCAGGGCGGCGCCAATGCCCAGCGCCGGCCCGTTCACCGCCGCCACGATCGGTTTCCTGAACTGGACGAAGGTGTTGACGAACGTCCTGATGAAGGAAACGGGTCAGAGGTCAGGACTGCTCTACCGTGACATCACAGAGGGTTACCACCATGATCGCGGTGGGCGTCACCTGATGGTTTCCGCCATCTTGATGCTCTCCTTCTTCCTGTCATCCGTCAGGCGTCTGATGAAATACAGGAAGTCGAGGCCGCCGCAGAAGACGCTGCCGACAGCGCCGAGCAGCACCAGCTTACTGTCGTCTGATGCCGCCGTTGCCATGGCGCTCTGAATCTCCTTCATCACCTGAGGAGGAGGAGACAACAAACGGAGGTCAGGAACCGCCACAACCGTAGCGGTTCCGGGGTCCATGCCAGGGAGTGTGGTTCTCACCTCGGGGTTGAGCGTGTTGTTCTCGGCGCTCTTTGTTGACAACAGGATGTGAGTGAAGCCGTCCTGCTTCTTCACCACGATGTCGCGGTACCGGTACGCGCTCTCCGTCTGACGCACACTGAATCGCAGGCGTTTGTCGAACGCTGAGCGTTCCTCCAGGCGCCGCTTCCCTGTGGCGCTTGTGGCCCCGCCCACGACGCTCTGCACACCTGACACCCCGTTGGCGGCCACAGCCTCCATCAGCGGCGAGGTACCTGCAGACGGAACAGACGAGGTCAAACTGTCTGATCATGACACGAGTCTGAGACCTGTTCTGTCCAGACGGAACATCTACAAGGGCACGGATGGAACGCCTACAACCGGATAAGTACGTCTATAACAGGACAAGAAGAACATCAAAAGCAGAATAGGTAGAACCTCTGAAATAAGACAGGTAGAACGTCTAGACCAGAACCGGTAGAACGTCTAGAACAGCACAGGTAAAATCTCTGGAATGGAACAGGTAGAACACTTTGAGATCTATCACCATACGTTCTAGATTTGACTCTTACCTGCTCCACTCAGCGAGCGCATGCCGGCGGGCGTGATGGGAACCTGTGGTGGGGGCAGCGGGTTCTGGCTGCGGGGTCTGGTTCCCATGCGGGCCCGTTCCTCACCAGGCCCCAGCTGGACAGTGGGTTTCTCAAGCAGGGCAACCTCTGGCGACACCGGGTGGTCCTGTGCCTCCAGGCTGTGTGCTGCCTCACTGGGCGACTCCTCCTCCAGGCGGCTGTTCATTGGACTCTTGGGAACCAGGATCTTGATGCCGGACTTGGACAGGTCCACGCTGCGGCGCGCTGACACCAGCCCGAAGCGGTCGGCCAGCGGGGACGGCAGCTGGGCCAGGGCGCCCGGTTGCCCCTGGTTACAGTCTCCCGTTACGCCAACGTCGCCTCCTGCTGGCAGCCTGTGGGCAGGGCGATAGTGCAGGGCGGGCGAGCTGCGGGTGGAGCGCAGCAGGGTGGCGTCTCGCTGCCGGTCGGCATGCTGCCGGTTGAACTCGTGGACGTAGATCATGCAGGTGGACAGGTGACTCTCCGGCTCCCAGGTGTCCTCCTCCGAGCCGTAACCTCGCCACCGTACCAGGTACTCTACCCTCCCCTTCCTGGTCCTCCGCCGGTCCACGATCCGCTCCACCTGCAGGGGGAGCAGCAGTGTTAGCCAAGCCACCACAGTCAGCAGCACCCCCAGCGGGTGGGACGAGGTCCCACCCTGGAGGGACGAGGTCCCCTCCTGGAGGACGAGGTCCCCTCCTGGAGGACGAGGTCCCACCCTGGAGGGACGGCACCCTCACCAGTTTGACAAACGCGCTCGCCAGGACAAGCAATACCCTCACCAGGAGGGACAATGACCTGCAGGAGTCAGCAGGTGAGACCCACCCAGCAGGTGGGTCCTGCAGGTCCTGGTCCAGACCACACAGGGTCCTGGACCAGGGTCCTGAGTTCCTGCAGCTGGTCTAATGGCAAAGAGGGTCACAGCAAGTGACCTGAACTGGACTACAAACTGATCCTGGATTAACTGAGATAAATAATCACATTGCCCCTGAACCCTGTGCTCTGCTGAACGTGGTCCAGGTTCCCGTACCAGCTTCAGCAGTCCAGAACCTGGTTCAAGAACCTCAACCAGATTCAGTAGTAACGAGGTATCAATGGAACATGTGTCCATTTGGAACCAGGTCCAGGAGGAGGACGATCCGCCAGCAACCGGGTCCAGGATTTCTCCTGAGTGAGACCTAAAGAAAGTTTAAGGCTTGGTGACAGAAACCAGGCTAGCTGTGAGCTAACTGTGAGCTAACTGTGAGCTAGCTGTGAGCTAACTACAGAAGATAACTCTGAGTGAAGTTGTTTCCGAGACCGAACAAAGTTCGTTCTCGGACACTTGGACTCGGGTCCCCGGTTCGACGTTAAACGGACAGTTTATGAAACTTCTCCGCGGTTCAACGCGTCACAAACTTCGCTCTGAACTCCGCCGTTAGCATCATTAGCATGTTAGCATTAGCTCGAGTCACCTCGTAGAACTCCTCCGTAGCCATGGAGACTGTGCGCGCGCACGGGCAGCTTCCAGGAGCGTGTTCAGGTGAGCACCGACATGGGACACAGGTGAGACCGCTGACCCCAGGTGCGTCTGAGTCCGGAACCAGCGCGGGGACTGAGTTTTTGTCTGTTAACTACCGTTAGCTGTTAGCTGTTAGCACGCCGGCAGCGCCGCAGAAACATCCGGTCCGACTCCCCGACCTTCACAATAAAAGCCCCCGGGCCGCGATTGCACAGCAGCGATGATCTGAGTTAATCAACAGACTGATCGATCATTGAATCTGTGATCAGAAACACGACAGTTAATGTTTCGACAAAGGAACATCACGAACTAATTCTTAATAAAGTTCTCACTTTTTCTTTGTGTCAGTGGAAGTTTATATATTCATTATATTACTGATGAATAAATGTCAGTTAATTTATTTACTAAATTATTGATGAATAAATGTAAGTTATTTCAGAGGAGGTAGAGGGAGAATGTAGAGAAGAATGAGGTTTAAACATGACATATACATCGTTACATATTGGTAATCACATATTGATAATCACAAATTGATCGTTACACACAGAGTGAATGTGAACAGAGTCAGATTCTAGAGACAGTAAGTGTAACAGTATTTACTGTTTAAACTAAATGAGTAAACATTTTATTACTTCATACCTGTGATTCCTCCTTGATGACATCACTAACATTATAAAGAAAACAACCAAAAAACACAGCACGACAGAGAATTTACTCAGAACTGAGGACTGAATGAGAAGAGTCAGTTTTTTTCCTGACAGCAGCAGCACAGAGCAGATGGAGCTGATGTCACATACTGTATGTTAAAAGCACACACACACACACACACACACACAAATAGTGTGTGTGTGTGTGTGTGTGTGTGTGTGTGTGTGGTGGTGAACAAAGTGAAGAAGAAGGCAGTGGAGATAGATGCCAGTAGTGAGTCGGACTCGTACCCAGTGGGTGTTGGACTTCACCAGGGCTTCCTTTTATCACTGGTCCTGTTCATAATTTCTATGGACAGGATTTCTAGGCGCAGCCGAGGGGCAGAGGGCTCGGTCGTGTTCGGTGGCCTCAGAATCCCATCTCTGCTTTTTGCGGATGACGTGGTTCTGTGGGCATCATCGAGCTTCAGCACCAGGGCGGTTTGCAACCGAGTGTGAAGCGGCCAGGATGAGAATCAGAACCTCCATGTCCGAGGCCATGGTTCTTGACCGGAAAAGGGTGGAGCGCTCACTCCGGGTCAGGGAGGAGTTGCTGCCCCAAGTGGAGCAGTTCAAGCATCTCGGGGTCTTGTTCACAAGTGATAGGAAATCGGAGTGGGAGATGGACAGACAGATTGAAAAAAGCTCTCAATTTAGCAGTCGATCTACGTCACGACCCTCACCTATGGTCACGACCGGTCTTTTGTGACCGAAAGAACAAGATCGCAGGTACAAGCGGTCGAAATGAGTTCCCTCCGCAAGGTGGCCGGGCTCAGCTTTAGAGATAGGGTGAGGATCTTGGCCATCCGGGAGCGACTCGGAGCAGAACCGCTGCTGCTCCACGTCGAGAGGGGCCAATTGAGGTGGCTAGGGCATCTAATGAAGACGTGTCAGAAAGATTTCACAGCACTTCTCAGAGTGTCTAACGATATCATGATGGCCTCTGACACCAGCAGATGTACTGTTTTAGTGCTGCTTGACCTTAGCGGTGCCTTCGAGACTGTTGATCACCACATCCTGTTAGACAGGCTTCGTAGTTATGCCGGCATTTCGACTGGTTTGCCTCCTACTTCGCCAACAGATGTTTCTCTGTAGCAGCGGGTCCTTTTATGTCCCAGTCTGTCCCAGTAACTTGTGCGGTGCCTCAAGGCTCAGTTCTGGGTCCCATCTTGTTTACTCTGTACATGCTTCCTTTGGGCAACATTATAAGCAGTTTTAATGGTATCTCCTATCACATGTATGCAGATGATATTCAGCTGTATTTTTCTTTTAACCCTGACACGACCATGTCCCTGAATGTGTTATAAGACTGCTTGCAATCAACAACTGGATGGCCAACGATTCCCTCCCACTTAGCAAGTAAGTAAACTTTATTTCTATAGCATTTTTCAGTGCTATAGAAAGTGCTTTACAATGAAAAAGACAATATAAATAACACAACATAACATGACAGTTTAAAACATATCTAAAAAGAATATAAACAAAGAGACAGTCAACTAAAAGCTTATCGAAATAAAACAATAGTCAACTAGAAGCTTGTCTAAATAAAAGTGTCTTTAGCTGTTTTTTAAAAGAGTCAGCAGAGTCAGACAGACGTAGAGACGCTGGTAGAGCATCTCTACGTCACGTAGACAACCGAGGGGCAACAGACTGGAAACACAGTCGCCTCTAGTTTTGTAGTGCGTTTTGGGCACTTAATGCTGCCAAGACCAAAGTCCCACAGTACTGCTCCTGAGGTGGCCAGCTGTATGGGATCTTTGGACAAAAATATCCACTCTAGCCTGAAAAACCTAGGTGTTACTTCTGACAAGGCCAAACACATCCAGGTGATGACCCGTATGTGTTTTTTCCATCTCAGGAACATTTCAAAACTTAGATCTGTTGTGTCACACACTGGACTGGAAATGATCATCCACGCCTTCATGTCATCTCTCCTTGATTACTGTAACTCTATTTTTCTGTGTGCTAGCAAAACCTCAGTCGACTCCCTCCAAACTGGAGAATACCGCTGCCAGACTGATAACAAAAGTCAACCAAAAACTGCCGTATCACCCCCGTCTTGGCCTCCCAGAGGAAGTTTCACCTGTTGTAGGATCTGTTCATTGGTAGCTGGATTTGAAAGATCAGCAGACGTCCGAATCTTCATCTTCACCACAGTCATCTTCCTTTGAGGACCTGAACAAACATGTCAACAAAACAAAGATTTATAAGATCTGAATATTTTTTCACCTTGACACCAGAAGGGAAATTTAATGTCACAGCTGCAGTCGTACCAGGAGTGGTCTGGATTCTCAGCCACACAGTGCTCGTTACCACCATAGTTATCTGGTTGTCCACTTGCCCAGTTTCTGAAGCAGCTGCTGCTGCTGTTGGACCACCTCCATGGTACTCGGTATAAACCAAACCACACACTGTATCCTGAAGTCACTGAGAAGGTGTTTGTCTGTTGCTGATCATCTTCGATCGTAGCCAGGTCTTTGTGGTGAATTCTGCAGTAAGTCTGGGCACCAACCCAAGTCTGCTTCAGAGGACCGAGAGTATATGTCCTCTGGCCTGGTGGATTTTCTTTACAACAGAATAAAATCCAAGTTATTGACTATTATTTGTTACTGACTTTTGTGAACTTGTTGCAGAGATGAGGAGGTGTGATTAATCAAATGAATTTGTTGCAGATTTTTGCGAACTATGTTATGAAAAAAATGTTTTTGGAGAAAAAAGTAATAGTCTGGCCAAGACTAGGGATGTTTTAATGTCTAATTTGTAATTTTCAGAAGTTATGAGCACAGTTGGGATTCAAACTCACAATCTGCTGCATCAAGGTTATGTGCTTTAACCACTGGACCATCTGGCTACTACTGCAGCCGGGAATCACAAAGTCTATATAAAGACACAGGTGTGTGGATCACACACATCTGCAGCTCTGGCATATTTTTCACCTAGAGACGTCACTGAAACTTTAAAATGTAGTCTGGGGTCTTTATTAAGCGAGAGTTGGTGATATGGATGTGGACTATATGAATGTTAAGTCTAGTTAACTGACATAAAACCAAACCTAACTTTCATGGGCACCCCAGAAAGTGGTTGTTAAGGCTGCTGCTCTTTAGAGCATAAGTTTAAGTGATGGCATGTCCATATTGCAGTACATTAGTCGGTGTGAGGTAAAAGCTGATTTTGTACCCTGACTCTCAGTTATATGCTCAACTGTTGTTCTAAGTAAGAACTACTAAGAAAACCATTGATGAGATTAGTGAGAGTTGCTTATTTGTTTGGATGTCAAGACACAGTATTTTAGAACTAGATATTTATTCTGTCTCTGAACTGAAGGCAGTGCCTCCTGTGTTTAGCTGCACAGAAACCGAGCAGCGCTGGCACAAGCTGAGACAGTAAACAGTTGCTGGAGCCTGTGGCCATCTGAGGGTACACTAGGACGACGAATGTTAGCTACTGGTCATGTGGCTACGTGATACACCCACATGCTCCCTGGCTAGGATCCGCTCCAAATGGTGTTGTCTTTGATCCAACTGGGAATGCACCATTTGGATGATTGAGATCAAATGCCCAAATGCAAAGAGCTATGTTGACTGCAGCTGTTACTCTCTGGGGTGTAATGATGTGATTTTGTGGTGTTTGCTGAGGAGGACATTTTTGTAAAGTGCATCTGTAGCGATAGAAAGAGTTACAAGAGAGAGGAGATCATTTCTTTTTTTACTTTTACTTGGGTTGATCCCTTAAAAAGTGTTCATTCAATCAGTTCAGTGTCAAATAGAAAACCAGAACTGAATCAAAGTCAGGACTTTTAATTAGTTTATATGTAAATTGTATTAAGGCTATTATTTTAAAGGTGTGTTTATAACACGTTTTAGCGTTTTAGGGAGTGATATAGTAATACACAATGATACACACAAAGAGGAGAAAACTAAACACACAAAAATAAATAATCAATGAAAAATGTACATGTTAATTATTTTTTTTAACAAAATAAAGTCTGATTTTAATGCCTTTTGTTTTTCTAGTCCATCAACGCCGGTGATGTACTGGTATAGTTTATGCAAAGTTTGGTTTGGATTTTTTATGTGAATAAACGGTACAAAAGAGCAAAGTGTCTGGTGTTGTTAAACCTGTGTGCAGTAAAACTTTAGCAAATTATGTTTTTAGTTTTTAATTGTGAAAGAAGTTTAGCTTCTGCAATTGACTTAAAATAACTCAAGTAACTTCTTGAATTAAAGTAACACATCTCAAGTGCAGAGAGTAATCTGAGGATCATTTCATCTGTTCCAATCTGAACAGACATGGAAAACATTGAGGAAACTTTAAAAAGACACTTCATTATCAACTCTGATTGCATATTAATACATATTACAGGTTACATATAATAATACTTATATATAAAGTCAACATTGAAGTAAAATGATCACCCAGCAGTGGCATGTATCCAGCAGTAGACAAGCTGTGTGTGACATGAATACCATGAGATAAAAACAAAATAAACAAAAACTAAGTTCACTAAATGTAGCATGTAGCTTGTTGGACTTTGTGCTCAGTCTACTAACTTCTTCTGGCTATGTGTGAGCTAAGTCCTCATGCTCTTTTTGAATGAAGCAATAGGAGAATAAATAAAGCGTTACAGAGCTGTCAGAGAATTACAGAGAATTCAATCCCTGTCAACAACAGAGTGTGTCAGTTCACAAAGTCTGACTGCTGTTCTCTCTGTGACCCACTTATTTTATACGATATGATAAACAGGCGTTGCTTCTTCTGATTGGTTATAGGTGATCCTTGATGACTTGTCCTCCCTGGAGTCTGCAGCAGTGGCTGGGCAGGTCTTGGTTAATCGTGTGTGCAGGTTCCTAATCGATAGTGTCAACAGTTGCGTACACACAGTCATGTACACACACGTTGTCTTCGTTATCTCTTGGGAACATGTTACCCCCAACCCTTTCTGTACTGGCTCCCTTGATCCACCAATATCCAACTCCCCCTCTTCCCCTACCTGGTCTGGGAGCCACCACCCCATGCTGAGCTATCTGCCACCTACAACCGTCTTTCCTACCTCATGCTGAGGTACCCCTGCTAGCCAGCTCTGGGGGCTTCAGACCTTGGTCAACCCCATTTCTGGGCCTTACCTTTTATTACCTGTTTATTGCTCGTGTCTGAACAATGCCTTTTGTTTCATTTACATACTGTCTGGTCAGCTGTGTAAACTTGTGCCCCTGACCGGTGCTCTTGGTCAGTCTACTGCGCCGCGCCAGTCGGCAGTCAGGAATCCTATTAAAGACACATCACTTACAGCAACTCTGAACTGGGCCTCTGAAAAATTTCTTCGACACAGTCGAGCGACGTGTGTCGGGGAAGGCAGTGAACTCAGGTGGACTACTCCCGGTGGGATCTAAAGACACTGGCTTCCTAGCAGACAGTACAGGAAGTGTGTCCAAGTAGAGACAATCCAACTCGCAGTGCTACGATGGGTGCTAAACCTCTCAGCAAGGCCCAAGGAGGTAAACGCGCTGAGAGGTGCATCAACCAGCAGCTCATTAATAGATGGAAGTTTCTGTTGAAATGTAAAAATATTTGATTTAGTTACCTTGCTGACTGACATAGTTAACATATTTCTGTAATTCCAATTTGTGACCATAAGTGGCTCTGTGACATCTAGCAAATTATTTGCTTCAACTGCAGAACTGACCCATCTTATATTAGAGACAGACATATATATGGGACAGGTTTTTATTTAATTTAAAACAATCTTATACTCAGCAAAGATGGAAACTATATAGCTTAGAAACTGCTCAAATGGGTGATCTTGGGCTTTGGGCTGCAAGTTCATTCACAAGAACTTGCAGAAAATAGAAATAGATCCGGCCTCTAACTGAGACTTTTATGTGCTAAAAACTGTAACAAGGTCTGTGCAGTGTTGCTCTTCATCCTCTTACTATTATTATTATAAATCTACTACTACTACTATTATTATTATTATTATTATTATTATTATTATTTTTATTATTATTAGTAGTAGTAGTAGTAGTAGTAGTAGTAGTAGTAGTAGTAGTAGTAGTCCTAATTTGGTAGTCCTCATATCTTACTGCATTTTAGCATCGTAGTAACATATCATCAAATCATCATAGCATCTTATCATAGACTGCTACAGCACACTGCATCACTAATAAACATTTGACTGGTTCTCTTTCAATGACGTCATCTGGTCTTATTCTTCAGTGCATTAATGGAACCTGACTGGAGAATTAGTGCAACTAACTATTGTCCAACTCCTCATATTTACATCATCATAGTGGATGGAAGCAACAGTAATTTACATTTTCTTCAATGGATTTTCAGACATTTGATTAACGTTTGCATCACATTTGGACGAGTCTTTCAATTTGACTTCAGTCTTTTGTGCGTCATCACTCACAAGGTTGAGGTTACATAACTGTGATGTTTGTGTCTCTAAAACACAGTGTGGTTATTGTATCGTTGTTAGAAATATTCATACTAAAGTACTTAAGTGACTGAGTTGATTTTATTCTGATGCCACATGTTTAACTGTAAAATGGACAATGGTCCATAACCTGTGTCTTTACAGTGAACTCTGTAGTGACATGATCACTGACTCCAGGTCTGTGCTGCTACATTTACATTATATTTGGATGTAACCTTGACTATTGTCTTTTGCATGTCATGACTCACAGGGTTGGAGCTGCATGACTTCATGCATGAATTCAATTCAATTCAATTTATTTTATTTATATAGCGCCAGGTCATAAAAACATTTATCTCAAGGCACTTTACATAGAGAAACCCAACATTTCCACAATGAGCAAGCGTTTGGCAACAATAGAGAGAAAAAACTCCCTTTTAACAGGAAGAAACCTCCAGCAGAACCAGACTCAGAGTGGACGTCATCTACCTCGACCGGTTGGAGTGAAATGAAAACAGGGAAAAGAGAAGAGACAGAGGAAAAAGAGTGAGGAGGACGGGGGAGAGGGGAGGAAGAAAAGTGGGAGACCAGGAAGAGACAGTAGAGAGTAGATGGTTACAAGTAGTTGTTAAAGTAAAATTATCATTACAATTAATATTACAATAATAATAATAATAATGATGAAGATGAAAATGATGATGAAGACGCCACATACTTCAAACACTTCACAGTGAATTTACTTCAACTCAGCCACTTAAATAAAATGGTGGACAGATGGACAGAGACTGATTCAACGTGAATATAACAAATATAAAGAAGGATGTTAATCAGTCAGTGGTTTGGAACCAGTATGAAGTATTATTATATAAGTATTATTCATGGTCCAGTGACGTGGATGGATGATATTTCCACATTGGTCTCACTGCAGAACAACTTGGTGACAGGAGGTGACTACAGTCAGGCCTCTCTCTAGAAACACACCTTAAAAGTCCTGAAGTACTTTGTTACTTTCCTCTGGATACCTGATATTTAAAATGATTGATAATCTCTCAGCCCGTCCTCTGGTCAAAAGTAGTGGGTGAGTGAAACTTCATCCCACAAACATTAGAAACTCAGGAACCTCTGCAGTTTTTAAAAGCAGCTTCAAGCTAAAGTCTGAACAAATGTGTCACCACCAATGATCGTCTCGTGTTTATTGTATTTATCAGGCTGAGTTCAACCTCACACTGATGGATGTTGATGTACTCTATTGTTTTATGTCATGTATTTGTTGCTCTGTGCTGTTCTTCTCTGTCTGTCAACAAGCCCATGGAAAACAGATGTAAATTAGCTGCTAGTTCACTCTGGTGTAACTACTTTAAATTATTCTCTGTCCCTGTAAACATCCATAATAACGTCTAATAAATAAATGGATGAAACTTTGGATGAAGCAGTTTAAAGTTTCCACCAGTTGATTTTCATGCTGTAGTGAAAAAGTGGAACATAATGTCTGTCTGAATGCTGGAGAAGACTTGACAATATAAAACACTAGAGAAAACTGTGAAAAACTGTCAGCAGCAGTAACATGATTTTAAAGAACGGCTCAAACACATAAACACCAAAGACAAAAAGGACATTTTAGCCTTGACTCTTACCAAAATGGATGAAGAACACAATCACTGTGAGATCCATGTGTGAATTGACTACAAAACAGAAAAGAAACACATATTAACTGCAGTAAAAAGGTTCTCCATCCATCCAGCTGACACATTTCTTTATAGTGTCCAGAATTCCTGTTTTATTGTCAAAGCACATTGATCCAACAAATAAGTAACTGATGGACTTCAGGTGGTTTAAAACAGTATACTCACAGGTTTAATCCAGCTGGAGAGTGTTGGGAGAATTGTTGATATTCACAGCAGCTGCAGCAGAATCAAGTCTTATCACTCAGACGTACAGATCAACATCTACTGACACACTGAGACAACCAGTCTAGAGCTGCTGAGTCTACAGGCTCACATTTGAATATACAAACCAGGAATAAGACGTATGTCACGGTGGTGATATCAAACACAGAAACAATGACTGGTTGATGGTCACATGATGTGGAAAGTGACATGTACACCCAGCTGTACTTATCTATGAAACCAGATGAAACTAACCAGGTCATCAAACTTCAGGTTTGTCTTAAAGACATAAAGACCTGGATGACTCAGAATTTCTTACTTTTAAACTCAGACAAAACTGAAGTCATCATACTTGGTCCTGAACATCTAAGAACATAATTTTCAGATCACATAGCTAATCTGGACGTCATCACTTTGTCCTCCAGTTCTACTGTGAGGAACCTTGGACTAATCTTTGATCAGGACATGTCATTGTATCTCATATTAGACAAGTCTCTAGAACAGCTTTTTTCCACCTACGTAATATTGCAAAAATCAGAGGCATCCTGTCTAGAAAGGATGCTGAAAAGTTAATTCATGCATTTGTTACTTCTAGACTGGACTACTGTAACTCTCTACTATCAGGGTGGTCCAGTAACTCCATCAAAACCCTTCAGCTAATCCAGAACCACCAGTACTGACAGGAAGTAGGACCAGAGATCATATTTCTCCTGTACTGGCTGCTCTTCATTGGCTTCCGGTAAAATCTAGAATAGAATTAAAATCCTCCTGCTGGAATATAAAGTCCTTAATGATCAGGCTCCATCATATCTTAAGGAGCTCATAGTTCCTTATTATCCTAATAGATCACTTGGATCACAAACTGCTGGTTTACTTGTGGTTCCTAGAGTCTCTAAGACCAGAATGGGAGGTAGAGTCTTCAGTTATCAGGATCCTCTCTGATGGAACCAGATCCAGTTTGGGTCCGGGAGGCAGACACCCTTTCTACATTTAAGGTTAGACTGAAAACTTTCCTTTATGATAAAGCTGATAGTTGAGGATGGTCCAGGCAGGACACGGGCCTGCCTGAACCATCCTTTAGTTAAGCTGCTATAGGATTAGACTGCTGGGGGACTCTGACAATACACTGCTCCTCTCTGTCCCTCACTCCTCACGTCTCTTTCTCTCCCTCACACTTCATGTCCTGATATTTATATTTAAATATTACATATTTTTAACATCATCTGTTCTCTCTCTCAGTTGTGTCTCCTCCTACCTCTTTCTCTTTTACAGGAAGTTTTGACTCCAGAGCTGTTGGACTCCAATTCTTTGACGACATCATCACTTTCATCTTCATCATTATTATTATTATTATTGTAATATTAATTGTAATGATAATTTTACTTTAACAACTACTTGTAACCATCTACTCTCTACTGTCTCTTCCTGGTCTCCCTCTTTTCTTCCTCCCCCTCTCCCCCGTCCTCCTCCCTCTTTCCTCTGTCTCTTCTCTTTCTCTTTTCTCTGTCTTCATTTCTCTCCAACCGGTCGAGGCAGATGACGTCCACTCTGAGTCTGGTTCTGATGGAGGTTTCTTCCTGTTAAAAGGGACTTTTTCCTCCATTGTTGCCAAGCGCTTGCTCATTGTGGAAATGTTGGTTTCTCTATGTAAAGAGACTTGAGATAAATGTTTTTATGACCTGTATCATATATAAATAAAATAAATTGAATTGAATTGAATTGAATGTTTCAATAATTGTGTGATTGCTGCTGACTCAACAGTTTTCTTTGCTTCATTTTAAAATCAGTGTCTCATAACGCTGGAACATTTGTCGTCTCTGTTCTTTGAGACGCCAACAAATTCATTTTCATATGAAAATAAAGAAACTCATGGAAGGAAAAAGAGACTGTTCATTTCCATATGAAAATGACTGCAGTGAACCTTTGTGAATCATTTCCCTACACGATTTGTTTATGATTGAACATCTGCAACACGATCAACCTCACATGACCTGAGCTGCACTTTGTGATTGTTTGCATGTTAGCAATGGTTGCTGTCACAGTGCGGTGAGGTCTGTCTTGTCCTGGGTTTTTGTCTTGTCATTTCCTGTTTTATTTTAAAAGTCTAACTCTCCTCTTGTTTCAGGTCACTTGCCCTTCCTCGTGTGTCTCCTGTCTGCCATCGCTGATTCCTGATTGTGTCCACCTGTTCATTACCCTCATGTGCTCAAATAGTCTGCGTCTGCTTTTGTCCTGTGCCGGTGTGTTTCGTCTTCCATCCTGATCACCTGAGCCCACAGCCACAGTATTACCTTCTCACAGCATTTTTTGTCAGGATCCTTGCAACGAGCGACCTTGTTTTGTAAGTTTGACCAGTTCGGGCGACTCTCAGCAGACGCAGTCTGTCATGTTTATCTAGACTATATTTTGCTTTACTACGCAGGTGGCAGTTATCTCCTGTGCAGACGCCTGTAACAGATCTAAATTGTGGTTAAATGGAAGCAAACATGGACATTTCACTCTCAGCTTGCTGTCTGTTGTAGGCCTGTTGGGAATTGTGCCTTGAGACCTTGTTCCCCATACCTATGCCCAGATTACATGATGCATCAGATGCTTCATATAGTTTCACTCTGCAGGGCATCTGAACCCATATCTAATGGCATCATTATGGTATATAAATAAAATAAATTGAATTGAATTGAAAAGGTCAATGAGCTTACGAAACAAATTTTGTGTCCCAATAATTAGTGCTTAAGGTATTCAAATCAATAAAACAACAAGGGTGCCCAAATTTATGCACCTGCCTACTTTTGTTTAAGTAGTTATTGCACACTTTCTGTAAATCCTATAAACTTAATTTCACTTCTCAAATATCACTGTGTTCGTCTGTTATATGATGTATTTAACTGAAATTGCTGATCCGAACAACTATTGATTTATAAAGGAAAAATCTTGAAAATGATCAGGGGTGCCCAAACTTTTGCATACGATTGTAAGTCCTGGATGGTGGACAGATCAACACCAATGATCTTCCTAAGATCCTAATTGTCCGTTTCAGTCTGTTCCTGTCCTGTTTGGTGGCAGAACCAGACCAGATGATGATGGATGTGCAGAGAACAAACTGGATTATTGTGGTGTAGAACTGGATCAGCAGCTCCTGGGGCAGGTTGAACTTTCTGAGCTGATGCAGGAAGTACATCCTCTGCTGGGCTTTTGTGATTTTGGAGTCTGTGTTGGGAGTCCACTTTAGGTCCTGGGAGATGATGGATCCCTGAAACCTGAAGGTTTCTACCGTGGTTACAGTGTTGTTATGGTGATGGGGGCTAGTGCAGGGGGGCTACTCCCGAAATCAACTGTCATCTCCACAGTTTTGGGCGTGTTCAGCTCCAAGTTGTTCTGACCACACCAGAGGGCCAGCTGTCCCACCTCCGCTCAGCACAGACTTTCAAACAGGATGGTGACACCCCGTCTGGACCTGGAGCCTTTCTGGTCTTTTGTTTCCTGAAGAGCTGACATACATCCTCTTCACAGATCCTGAGTGATGGTGGGGGGTCAGTAGGGGGAGGTGAGGGTTGTTTGATGGAGTGAGGGATGGGTGTGAACGTTGGCTTATCAAACCTGAAGTAGAAGGCATTCAGGTCATCAGCCAGTTCACAGTTCACTGCAACGTGGGGGGATGGTCTCCTGTAGCCGGTGATGTCCTGTAGACCTCTCCACACTGACGCAGGCTCGTTTACTGAGAAGTTGTTCTTTAACTTTGCCACATTGATCTCCTTCATCAGCGTGTTCCCGGTCTTGTTGTACAGGACTCTGTCCACTTTTGTAGGCCTCTTCCTTGGCTCAACGAAGCATCCTGAGTTTTGCAGTGAACCAGGGTTTATTGTTGTTGTATGTGCGGAAGGTTTTGGTCGGCACACGCATGTCCTCACAAAAGCTGGTGTATGATGTCACAGTATCGTTGAGTTCGTTTAGGTCTGTGGCAGCAGCTTCAAAAACACTCCAGTCGCCTGTAACTCCAGCTTTGACTCAGTGGCCCATCTCTTCACTGTCTTCACTACAGGTTTGGCAGATTTGAATTTCTGCCTGTAGGCTGGGAGAAGATGAACCATGCAGTGATCAGAGAGTCCCAAGGCTGCACGAGGGACAGAGCGATATGTGTCCTTTAAAACTGTGTAACAATGGTCCCGAGTGTTTTTGTCCCTGGTGGGACACTTGACATGTTGTTTGTATCTGGGCAGTTCACGGCTGAGGTTTGCTCTGTTAAAGTCCCCAAGAACAATGAGCAGAGAGTCTGGATGTTTTCTCTCCGTGTCAGTCATCTGGTCGGCCAGGTGTTGTATGGCTTCACTAACACAGGCCTGAGTAGGATGTAAACACCAACCAGGATAAACGAGGAGAACTTCTGCGGTGAATAAAACGGTTTACGGTTTATGAAAAATGTCTCCAAGTGGGGCCTGCAAGATGTCTTCAACACTGTGACATTTGAACACCAACCTTCGTTGATAAAGAAGCAGATTCCGCCTCCTCTCCTCTCGTGTGAAAGCCCGGCAGATATAGTCCGGTGTCCGGGATGTGTTCACTGAGCCAGGTTTCAGTGAAACACAGGGCGGCCGATCTGCAAAAGTCTGTATTTCTGCTGTTGAGAAGCAGCAGCTCATCATTTGCCAGGTGTATAGACGGGAGCACTGTTAGAAATCCCCTTCTGCATCTGAATATCCTGAACATCTTCCTCCAACTAAAAGTTCCTGAAATATGCCAGAATCAGTGGACAAACAAATTACTACGGAACGAAGCACCAAGGTGACGTGCATGGTGCCATCTTGATCTTATCAAGATCAATCTTGATCTTATCTCTCAACGCTCCGAGGCAACATTAAATCAGTGTTGAAGGTCCAGGTCGCTGCAGCGTTACTGAACATCACTGCAGATCACGGCGCGGCTGCTAGTTGTTTCAGAACCAAACAATATTTACGAAAGTGATATTGTTACCTGCCTTTTCTGACTGGAAAGACACTGCAGCTGCCGCTGGAGGAGAACCGGAGGCATGGTAGAGGTTGGGACTGCAGCTCTCAGCGAAAATAGAGTCGTGACTTTGTCACGTCGCTTTGCTGCGATTCTGGTGCTGACGAGGAGGAAGCGTGACGTGAGGACCCGGCGGTACCGTTGAAGGCGCCGGACCTGCATCCTGGCGACCGTGCTGGAGGGTGACGTCTCGATGGAGGACTGAGCTGCCGGGATCGGTTATCTACCGGGACCGTGGAGCCAGCTGCTGAAGCCGAGGTCCCGACCCTCCACCTGCGGAGCGGCGGGCGGTGGACGGAACCGTAGTGTCGCTGGGAGGGAAGGACCTCCTTCCCTGGTGCGCACCCAGGTGCAGAGGAGCCGAGGAGGTTCGCTGGCGGTGCGTCGGCGCGCACTCAAACAAACGCTGCCACGAGCTGGAGGCAGTTACCTCGGCAGGGGCCTCGTCGGATCCGCGAGCTGCTGACATTCAGACTCAGTTGATCCGCTACGGATTCCCATCGATGCCGCATGTCGCCACGATGAGCAGCAAGGCAAGTTGAAGCGTGAAACAGCTGATTCTCGATCCCGAGGGCGTTGCAAAGGCTGGCAAGGAGCAGGAATTGCAGCAGCCTTGACTATTGAAATAAGGTGCTCTACTGGGTTCTCGCCAATCAAAAGCGAAGTGAGTAATCAGTATCCTCATTCTCCTCAACCTCTCCACTGCTTTTGATACTGTTTCACACACAATCCTCCTCAAACGTCTGTCCCATCACCTCGGTGTCAGTGCAGCTCTAACATGGTGTCAGTCCTACCTCTCAGACACAGTTTGTCACCATTAATGACACTTCCTCCCCCCTGCCCCAGTCAACCACAGCGTCCCCCTAGGCTCTGTGCTCGGTCCCATCCTTTTCACCATCTACCTATTCAGAGCTCATAGTTGTGGCCTCCAATCCATTGCTCCAGAAGGTTGTGGATCTCCTTCATATCGACGGCTGCTCAATCCCATGAAATACACAACCTTGGCATCATCATGGACTCCACCCTCTCCTACCGGTCTCGTGTCAATTTCATCACCAGGACCGCTTTCTACCACCTTAGGAACACCTCCCGTCTCCAACCATCACTCTCTGACTCTGTGGCTGAAACCCTGATCCATGCGTTCATCTTCTCCCGTCTAGACTACTGTAATGGAGTCCTGTCTGGGGGTTCCCAGAAAGACCCTGGACAGGCTCCAGCACATGCAAAACTCAGCTGCCAGGGTTGTCACTTACACCAAGCCCTGGCAGCACATCATTCCTACCCTTATCCGTCTCCACTGGCTCCTGGTAAAATATGGCATTTCCTACAAACTCCTCCTCACCCACAGATGCCTTCATGCACTCACTCCACCCTACCTTTCTGACCTTCTCCACAAACACACTCCATCCCAGAACCTGTGGTCCTCAGACATGGGCCTGCATCCATCCCTAGCACCAAACTGAAAAGTTTCAGTGACAGAGTTTTCAGCGTAGCCGCCCCAATCCTCTGGAACTCCCTCCTTCCCAATATTCTCAATGCTCCAACCCTGGACACTTCAAACAAATCATCTCTCAAAAACCTTTTCACCATTGTTTTTCCCCACTCAGCTTAGCCTTTAGTTGCTCAGCCTTTTTCCTTGTCTGTTTTAGTATTTTGTTTTTGCTGCTCCCCTCTCCCTTTAATTTGTTTTGTAAACCCTGCTTTGCACATGTAAAGCACCTTGGGTACCTTGAAAGGCGCTATGGAAATGCAAGTTATTATTAATATTATTATTATTATCAATTTCTATTATTTTCTATTTCTATTATTAATTTCCACAGTCTTTACATTTAGCCTCCCACACTGATGGCAGCCATGCTAGCTGCTGCTCTGACTATCAGGACCAGTTTGGCTTCAGGGTCCTGGTCTCTGTTGAAAACTCTTTTTCAGCAGCAGACATTTGAAGGTTGAACACAAACAGCATGTTGGAGACTGAAGGTCTCAGTTTGACCAGTCACACACTAACAAACAGAAGCTTTTTATACTTTAATGTTGCTGCCACGAAATGATCATTTTCACTGTTCAACTCAGCAGAGTTTGTCATGTTTCTTTCCCCTTTAAAACCTCCCACTCAGCGGAAAACCACACGACAGCTTGAGCTGAGCCGTCAGTCGGCTTCTCTGTGGGCCGCGGGGGCCGACGGGAGCTTTGAGGACCCGTTAGAAACCACGTGGTCCCGGTCTGATCTGGCGGCTCGTCCTGGTTTGACCTCAGCTGCATCAGAGCGCCACTTCTCCCCAGGTTCACCAGAGGAAACACCACGGCACAAAATGCTTTTCCTCCCTGCTGCTGCTCTGTGCTGTCTGTGTTCAGGTGAGTGTTTCCAGCCAATCAGGAGCCAACAAACTGCTCCACTATGAGACGTTTACATGGCTCACGAACCCCAACCAATGTAAGAAACAACATACGAATCTAAGACTATGATAATAAAGTAGGGGCAACGCCCCCTACAGAACAGATGGCTGATATTCTACAGTGTATTAGATTAGATTTATTGGAGACAATTAGAGACAAACAGATGTTTCCATTGTAACTTTTATTGACTCTTCTTCAGTGGTGTAATGGCAGCAGCTGTGACTCTACCCAGTCTATCTCTGTCCTGGATCAGCTGGTTCTCATTAGTCCGTCTTCTTTGTGGAGGTTTTTTTGTGACTCGGCAGTGATGGAGCTAACAGCGCCACGCCTCCGTCATCATCATCGTCAGCGCCACCCATGGTGGGTCGGGCTTTGCAGCAGAGATAGTAGTAGATAACAGCAATGGCGATCGGGAAACTGACCAGGAAGCAGCCTAACAGCGGCGCCTGGGTGAACACGGGCTGATGGAGAGGTCAGAGGTCATAAGACAGTCACGTAACAGGAAACAGGAAGTGACATGATGATGACAGCACCTACCGTCAGTGTGACTTTGGTGTCGTAAACAAAGCGACTGATTCGCTGGATGACGCCGTTTCCTCCTTGACACTACGAACACAAAACAACAGTGGGTCAGCAAGTCAAAGAGACGACCATGTGACCGCATCAGTTCACACTCACCGGGATGCTACCGTCCACAACCCCATCCAGGAAGTCCAGCAGGTGACGCTCCGTCTCCACTGAGCCTGGTGGCAGGAAGTAGCCGTCATTGGTCAGATTGACCACGATGAATGACGGCACGGTCACCTTCCTAAGATCAAAACAACCAATCACTGAGGCACTCTGCATGACTGAAGCGTCCGCTGACGTCTCAATGTTAACAAGTGGAGATGTTAACGAAGGAAACATTAATGAGTAGAGATGTTGCAGACATGACGTCTGACGTAAACGTCCTCTGTCCTCGTGGTGCAGTGCGTCAGGTTTTTCCCAAATTCACTGTGGCCCCAGACTCACTCACCCCATCACCAGCCCTGTGATGTAGTCGCTTTCTTCCATGAACCCAAAATAGAAGTCTCTGTAATACAGACACAGCATGAGCTCTTATTTTGTAGTGTTGTGTGTGTGGTGAGTTTTTCATAATAAAAGTTCTGACCTTCTGTAGCTGTCTCTGTACTTTTCAGCCACCATCTCCAGCAGACCTTTGTACCTGCACAGGAACAGGAAATGCATCAGCAAGGTCAGAGCAGGCACGGCCTGATGGAGGCGTGGACGACCAATACCTGACACTCTGCTCACTCAGCCTCTTCTTCTCCACCAGCACCAACGCCACCAGTTTACCTGCAGGAGAGGCAGAGCCACATCATTTCAGGTGAGCTCGGGTCAGGACAGGACAGGACAAGACAGGACAGGTCAGGTCAGGTCGGGTCATGTGAAGTCAGGTCTAGTCAGGTCGGGTCAGGACAGGTCAGGTCAGGTCAGGTGTGTTATGATGTCACTGATACCTGACTCTCCCATGGCGTACAGAGTGTAGCTGTCAATCCTGGAGTAGTGAGGGAACCTTTCTCTGTTGATCCATGTCTTCAGCTCACCGTCATGTTCCTCTGAAACACATCACATTATGTCATATTGCGCGAGCACCATTTCATGTGTGTACCGTGTGTTGCCATGGTAACAGGCGTGTGAAAAATCCTCTCACCGCTGTAGGTGAAGAATGTTCCGTCTTTGAAAACCACCACGGCCGGCAACGATGTCAGCACCACGGCCTGCAGACACGACACGACGTGAGGTCAGAAGCAGTTTGCCACGGCAATGCCGCGTGCATTACCATGGCAACGCTGTGGACACTGCCACAACGACGACACATACATTACACTGGGTTCTACTTGGTTGTACTGTTTCTACTTGGTTCTATGTGTTGTGTCGGCACTGGACCTTTGGCAGAACATCTCTGGTGGCAGAGAAGAAGTAGGTGTGGACGATCAGCTGCTCAGCAACACACGAATAGTTTCCCTGAAAACACCAGAGGTCAGAGGTCACTGTGTGTGTGTGTTTTCGTGTGTATGTGTGAGTGTGTGTGTGTGTGTAGTGGTGTAGTGGTGTAGGTGTGTGTGAGTGTGTGTGTGTGTAGGTGTGTGTGAGTGTGTGTGTGTGGGTGTGTGTGTGTGTGTGTGTGTGTGTGTGTGTGTGTGTGTGTGTGTGTGTGGGGTGTGTGTGTGTGTGTGTAGTGGTGTAGGTGTGTGTGGTGTGTGTGTGTGTGTAGGTGTGTGTGAGTGTGTGTGTGTGTGTAGGTGTATGTGTGTGTGTGTGTAGGGGTGTGTGTGTGTGTGTGTGTGTGTGGGTGGGTGTGTGTGTGTGGTGTGTGTGTGTAGGGGGGTGTGTGTGTGTGTGTGTGTAGGTGTGTGTAAGTGTGTGTGTGTACCCTCAGCTGTGATGTGGCTCCAACGTAAACAAACATGACATCATGGCGGCTCATCGCATGTTGGAACAGCTGCAAACTGCTCAGAGATCGAATCAGCGGCCTGAGAGACAACACACTGCTGTGGCTCACATGTCAAATACGTGTCGTCTACGTGTCGTCTACACATCTTGTGTAATCGCGTTTGCTACGTTGTCTTCGGGTTGTCTAAGCATTTTCTACGTCGTCTACGTGTCATCTACACGCCATCTATGCATAGTCCACTGACCGCCAGTCATCACTGTGACTCACCCTCCAACGCGGTTTGCAAAGTCCATGATCCCGTCTTTGGTTCTGGCTCCTGAATAATTATATTTCTTGTCTTTCTTTAGCCTGGAGGAGAAAGCAGCTGTTTAACATGTCACCTGATCCATAATCAGTCAATGATCACTAATCAGGTCTCTGTCTGTAAACCGTCTGTGATTGGCTGACGGTCAGTGATGTCACTTACATGAGGATAGCGGGGTAACCTTTGACCCTGAACTCTTTGGCCAAACCTGCAGACAACATGTGAACTTTGAAGCATCGTATTTTCACAGCAGGTCCATGTATTTATTTTGGCGGGTGACTGACCCGTGTTGGCCGTAGCGTCTGACTTGCCGACGTTGACTGGAGACCCAGCGCTCCTTAGCTCCGCCCCTATCTGATGCCACACGGGGTCCAGCTGTTTACAGAAGGTACACCAGGGGGCGTAGAACTGCACACAGCACACAGAGTACACACAGAGTACTGTTAGTACACAGAGTACCATTAGTACAGTACTCTGTGTACTCACAGTGACATCACTTACTTTGATGAGCCAGATGTCGTCGGCTGCTCTCGTCTCCATGAAGCTGTGGAACACAAACATGCTTGTTTACAAACAAACAAACGTTCCTGTTAGAACCAGCAGGAATCTTCTACAACCGTTCTGTCTACGGAGGCTCAGAAGGGACACAGCTGCCAGTCACATGACACCACAGGTCATGTGACCAGAAGCTGACATTGTTTCCTGTTCATACTCACGAGTCGTCCAGCTCCTCCACAAAGGCTGACGCCGACAACAGAGACGCACAAAGCAGCACTGACAAACAAACAAAGTGAACACTCAACTCACCACCACACATTAATCAATCACCCGATCAATCAATGATCTGCCTGATCAGCTGATCGATCAGTTAACCTTGTGCTTGCGCTGCTGTGGCAACAGAATCAGAGTAAAAATGAGGACGAACCTGTGAGCAGGATGCTGTCCCTCGTGTCCAACATGGTGACTGAGACAGATTACAGCTAATCTGCCAACTGCTAACACACGCTGCTAATCTGAGGGATTAACAGGCCGCATCCACCGGTCAGCTGATGGTCACATGACCTCGATCATTAGAGCAATTTGAGTGACAGGTCAAGTTGGTGAACACATCCACTGCTTCAACAGGTTGTCTACTAATCAGAGGGTCGCTGGTTCGATTCCCGTCTCCTCTAGTCCACGTGTCCGGGTCCGTAAACAAACCAAACTCAGTCTGTTTGTGTTCACCTTTTAAAACAGGACTAGGTTCTCGTTGTGATCCACTTAAGCTGGTCCAGGTGAGAGAGAGAGAGGTAGAGAGAGAGAGAGAGAGAGAGAGAGAGAGAGAGAGAGAGAGAGAGAGAGAGAGAGAGAGAGAGAGAGAGAGAGAGAGAGAGAGAGAGAGAGAGAGAGAGAGAGAGAGAGAGAGAGAGAGAGAGAGAGAGAGAGAGAGAGAGAGGAGAGAGAGAGAGAGAGAGAGAGGTAGAGAGAGAGAGAGAGAGAGAGAGAGAGAGAGAGAGAGAGAGAGAGAGAGAGAGAGAGAGAGAGAGTAGAGAGGAGAGAGAGAGAGAGAGGTAGAGAGAGAGGAGAGAGAGAGAGAGAGAGAGAGAGAGAGAGAGAGAGGAGAGAGAGGAGAGGAGAGAGAGAGAGAGAGAGAGAGAGGAGGAGAGTGGGGAGAGAGAGAGAGAGAGAGGTAGAGAGAGAGGAGGGAGGAGAGAGAGAGAGAGAGGAGAGAGAGGGGAGAGGGAGAGAGGGAGGAGGGAGAGAGAGAGAGAGAGAGGAGAGAGAGGAGGAGAGGTAGAGGAGAGAGAGAGAGAGAGAGGGGGAGAGAGAGGTGGAGAGAGGGAGAGAGAGAGAGAGGGAGAGGGAGAGGAGAGAGGGAGAGAGAGGGGGGGAGAGGAGGAGAGGGGAGGGAGGGAGTGAGGGAGAGGGTGGAGGGAGGGGGAGAGAGGGGGGGAGAGAGGGTGGGGGGGTGAGAGAGGAGAGGGGGAGGGGGAGAGAGGTAAAGAGAGAGAGAGGTAGAGGTGGGGGGAGGAGGGGGAGAGGGGGGGTAGGGGGGGGTGGGGGGAGGAGGGGAGAGAGGTAAAGAGGGGAGGTGAGGAGGGGGAGGTGGGGAGGGTAGAGAGAGGTAGAGAGAGAGGAGAGAGGGGGGAGGGTGGAGAGAGAGGGAGGGAGAGAGAGGTAGAGAGAGGTAGAGAGAGGTAGAGAGAGGTAGAGAGAGAGAGAGGTAGAGAGGTAAAGGAGAGAGAGAGAGAGAGGGTAGGGGGGAGAGAGAGAGAGAGAGAGAGAGGTGAGGAGAGAGGGAGGGGAGGTAGAGGGTAAAGGGAGGGTAGAGAGGTAGAGAGGTAGAGAGAGAGAGGTGGGGGGGTAAAGAGAGAGAGGAGGTAGAGAGAGGTAGGGAGGTAGAGAGAGGAGAGAGGTAGGGAGGTAAAGAGAGAGAGGTAGAGAGAGAGAGGTAGAGAGGTAGAGGTAAAGAGAGAGAGAGAGGTAGAGAGAGGTAGAGGTAAAGAGAGAGAGAGAGGTAGAGAGAGGTAGAGCAGCAGACAACTTGGAGGGATCAGCTCCTACATGTAATGAACCACCGTCAAACTGAAGAAGTGGCTGATATCAAAAAGATTTACCAGTGGCTGGAAAAGGTCGGACTTACTGACGGTTCAGAGACACTGATCATGGCAGCACAACAACAGGTCCTGGGTACAAGAGCCATAGAGGCCAAGATCTACCACAGTTGACCAGACCCAAGGTGCAGACTGTGCAATGATGCCTCTGAGACAGTCCAGCACATAGTAACAGGGTGTAAGGTACTAGCTGGGTCAGCGTACATGGGGAGGCACAACCGGGTAGCTGGAGTAGTGTCCAGGAACATCTGTACCCAGTCTGGAATAGAAGAACCCAAATCCCAATGGGCCGAGCCACAGAAGGTGGCTGAGAACAACAGTGTCAAGGTTCTGTGGGACTTTAGCTTCCAGACAAACAGCTCTGAAGAAGACCGAGCTAGAGAATAACACACAAAGATACCACCCAGGAGGGTGAGAAGGACATTTTATACACACACACACACACATCATATATATATATATGTGTGTGTGTGTGAGTGTGTATATGTATATAATGACCTCTGAGTTGGGTTCTCTTTAAAGGGGTCTGAGTGCACTTAGTGTTCACATATGGACCAAACAAGCTCAGCTGTCGATCTGAGTTCACTTTAAAGGCTGAAAGGAACCAAGTGTTAAAACACTCTAAGATACAGAACCACAGGGTCGTCACACACACGTCATCTGTCTTCCCCCCAAACAAGTCAGAGCTTCTTCTTCTTCCTCTGTCTCACACCAGAGACCTGGAGAGATGAGACCACGACACAGAGACTCGCTGGAAAACAGAGACTCGGACGTTGAGAAGTTAACAAACATCAGAGGAGATTTCTAGACGTCGATCAGTTTTGGTCCATCATCATTGTTCCACTATGATTTCAAAATTGGCCCGGTGATAATTGTCCCCCAGGTATTGCGACTACCAAGTGGTTGGTAGCTGCGATGCTAACGTGTCAGGATAGAGGACTCATGTCGTACCACAGGCGTATTTGTGCTGTGCAGCCGTTTGTTAGTTCGAGTCAGACGAGCTTTCTTGTCTCTCTAACGGAGACTTATTAACTTTATCAATGATAAAAACAAACAAACAAACAAACAAAAAAGAAAACACTCCTGGGTGATGCAGCTTGCTACTACAGGTCATGTGCATGTTCACTAATTTTTCCAAAAATGGGTCTTGAAAAGAGGAGTCTGATATTCAGGTCAATACAAAACAGACTGGAAATAAAGATACAGCTTCTACAACAAATCAGACAACCTGTTAACTCTTAACGTCAAACTGTGTGTGTGTGTGTGTGTGTGTGTGTAGCTGAGCAGGAAACACACTGTGAGTCAGAAACCTCCGTTCAGTCTTTATTCCTTCACATTGACATCATCAGCAGACCTGTGACATCATGACAGGTCCAGTCAGCTGTGCAGCCCCAACACCGGCTCTGTGCCAGTCATGATGGCGGCGTCGCGGTGGCGTGATGATGGCGGCGGACGTGTCTCATCAGCAGCTGACGGTCTGGACTGGAGTACTGACACTGTTGGCATGGAAACACCTCTCCTGTGTGGTGGCGGCGAGCGTGAAGGTCCAAACTCTTCTTCTGGATACTGACACAGACAGAGACGGACTGACACCGCGGACACACACACTACTCTGTCTGTGTGTGTGTGTGTGTGTGTGTGTGTGTGTGTGTGTGTGTTACCTGCTGTAGTCACACAGCTCACACTGATACGGTTTCTCTTGACTGTGAGTCCGACAGTGTCTCAACAGAGAACTGCGGTCGATGGATGCGTAGGAACACTGAGGACACTGGTGAGGTCTCTCACCTGGAGACACACACACACACACACACACACACACAAACAGACACACAGTTACATGTTACAGGATCTCTCACTGTTGTGTGTCTCACATCCTAAAGAGTGTGTGTGTCAGCGTGTGTGACCTGTGTGTGTGTGTGTGTGAGACCTGTGTGTGTCCTGAGGTGCTGCAGCAGCGAGGCCTTCAGTCTGCTGCGGTAGGGACAGTGTTGACAGGCGAAGGGTTTGTCTCCTCCGTGAACACCTCGGTGGCGCCGCAGCGTCAGTTTGGAGGAGAACTTCCTGTGGAGGAAACAAACGCGCCACGGGTGAATCGGCCGGTCGCCCTGCTGTGTGCTGAGGGACTGTGGGTAATTACCTGTGACAGAGGGAACAGCAGAACCCCGTCGGCTCCGCCTCCTTCCGTCTCCTGACCGTCTTCGTCTTCCTGTCCCCGCCCTTGGCCGTCCTGCTCTGACTGGACACACAGATGGTGGCGTCTGATTGGCCGCCGGGTGTAAGACGCAACAACAAACCGCGACGGTGCCCGCCTACCTGTGTGTAAGCCCCGCCTCCTCCTGGACCGCTCGGCCGATCGGATCCTGTCCTGATGCGGTGTTCCCGCCCGTCCCCTGAAGCTCTGTCTCCTCCCTCCTCCTCCTCCTCCTCCTCCTTTTCTTCCTCCTGCAGCGCCGCGTCCAGTGCGTCTCCAGCTCGTCCCAGCCGGACGCCGTCCAACCGCAATGCACGCAACTGAAGCCCCCACCCACTTGGTGTGAGCGCAAGTGGACGTCCAGGAGGCGGCGGGACGCCAGCGCCGCAGGACACAAGACACACGGCAGCTTCTGTCCAGACCTCATCTGGCTGCTCCGCCTCCGGCCGTCAGCCAGGGGCATAGGAGGACGAAGGGGGTCTGCGGGTGTGGCGGGGGGCTGGACGGGACGGGGGGAGGTGGCGGCGGCAGCGGCGGGGGGAGGAGGCGGGGCAGGGGGCGGCGCTCTAGGAGCTGAGATGCGACACAGGCCCAGAGTCATGAGGTGAGCGGACTGAGCCATCTCCTCCTGAGAGGACGGGGGACACATGGACAGGTCCACCCCTTCACCTCCCCCCTCCTCAAACAGAGTACTGACCTGAGGACCGAGACACACACTCAGATAACGACCCGGTGGAAACCTCCACTCTCTAAAGCCTGATTTATGTTGGTCCGTATCCGTAGCTCGTCCGACCTCCTCCTCCACAACAACACACGTCTCCTCTTTAGTTCGAGTCATTTTCAATAAAACGATTTGTTGTTTAATGTCGATCAGTTCCAGTTCCAACAAACGTCTCCTCTCGGTCTCCATTGTTTATTGTGTGTGGGGGAACAAGGCCGGGAGGTAAATAAACAATCAACGATAGTTGATTGTTTGTAATCGTAATGAAAGAAACGTATCGCCCCCTACTGTTCTGGAGGTGAATTACTTTACGACACTCGCCGGCCGACGGAGACTCAGAGTTCACGACTGCAGCTGGAGAAGCATAACTCAGCCTTTAGGGTTAGCAGAGCTAAAAGTTAGCAATGTAAGCATTAGCTATGCTAAATGCTATTGATGCTAAATGCTATTGATGCTAAGCGTCAGCTATAAATCTATTTTATTTTCAATCTAATTGTTCTCTTGTTTTCAGACTAGACGTTCACTACATCACTGATGTTATTTATCTGTGCTGTGAATCTTGACTTTCCCAACTAACGAGTTTTTCAAGCCGTCTCTCGGACGATTTTTCAGAGCAGCAACATCCACCCAGCATCCCGGGTCTCACTCATTCACACAGTGGAGGCATCAGTGTTGTGCTCTTATTTGTGCTTACAGTTATTTTGGGTCTGAAGAAAGTGAGTGTGAAGGACAGAGCCGACTGCACTGAATTAAAGAAATGATGGAAAAATATGACTAAGGTGTTTCAAGCATGGGATCAATTCATTCCAATGGGGAACATTGATTTGACATACGAGTAATTTGACTTACGAGCTCCGTCACAGAAGGATTAAGGACTTAATTAAGTCAAGGCTGTATTTACTGTTTTATACATTCACTGTTTTTTTTTTTTTGATGATTGTTATTTTCTCTGTACGCTGCTGCTTCTCTTCCTTCGTCCTAATTAATGAGGCCACTCGCTCTCCTGTCATAAATATTTACTAACTCGCGACTTTACTTCATTGAAATTTGAAGTTTAACTCTACAACTCTGGTCTCCATGAAGCTCCTCCTACAGTCTCAGAGCCAAGACGAAGTTAAGATGAACAACGTATAAGAAGGTTTAATAACAGAACCAGAGGAGCTGATCGTCCTGTCACATGACGCCAGCCTCACCACTACTGACCACGGCTTCTTAAATGGCCGGGGTTTATATACACAGTGTGTTGACAGTAGTTATTATTTAGTTCCAGTGAGAGAAGATGAAGTTGGTTCAAACTTCTAGAATTACCTCATTTTTACATCTGTCGGTTTCAGTACCACACTGTATATGTGATGAGTGAGTAGTAGCTGGGCAGTAACTGTGTGTGTGTGTGTGTGTGTGTGTTACCTCACAGGTGTGTGTGTTACCTCACAGGTGTGTGCGACCTGCAGCCCCCCCTCGCTGCTGATGTCACAGGTAGGTGGGCTCATGTTGTCCAACATGTTGTAAAGCAGGAAGTCTTCATCCTCGTCACTCTGCTTTGATTCTCCGCTCAGCTCCAGCCGATAGGGCGACGCCACCTGCTGTAGCCCCACCTCCTCTGAGGCCTCCTCCCTGCCCCCTTCCTCTGCCCCCCCCAGGTAGGTGAGTGAGGGGGGGCGGTGTCGCAGCAGGACGTGGCTGGTGATGGTGGTCCTGAGGCCACAGGTGTAGTGACAGAGTTTGCAGCGGTACAGCTCCACCAGGAAGGAGTCAACCAACGGCGCCGCTCCACCCACCAGCCCCTCCACTTCCCCACAGTACAGGCTGGAGCTCATGGCCCCGCCCACTACCTGCAGCGTCACGGGGCTGATGTCACGGTACCGCCGCCTTACCCATGACATTGCGGCTACGTCAGCAGGAGGTGGCGGGGGCCCTGGCTCCCTCTCCTCTGATTGGTCGGCATTCGTTTCCAGGAGGAGCATCTGACTGTTGACCGTGAAAGACACACACATCAAATGCTGAGGACACGCCTCCAAGATGGCCGCTGGCGTCATAGGAGACAGTGTCAGAATGTTGTTACAACGTCACAATGTCACACTTGTAGCGGATCCACTGATTATGTCACATTAAGAAAAGATGAAACAACAGGACCTGGATCTCATCCCGTCCTAAATAATAAAACTCTGAATGACCCCACACGCTTCTGAAAAGACCAGACTCTCACAGCCACAAAAACCCTCTTTTCTCCCTCATCTGATGGAAGCCAACCTGGACCAGTTGGTGCCTCATTCCAAGAGGCAAAGAACACTTCATGTGCTCATGTCAAAACCTAAAGACTCAGTTATATTCTTTATATAACCATCCAGACTTTAATTATGTATCTAACTACTCATCTGTGCATTCACAAATGTCTATTGTTTGTGTCACATTGTAAATAACCATTCCTCACAATAAGGTCACAGTCATAACAATACGTTGCTGCTAATTATAAATGTTGTTACCATGATATTCAAGTATCATGTGGAATATGAAATTGTGTAGAGATCACACATGCTCAGTTTTCACATGTTGGATCACATACTGGGTCATCATGAAGCAGGAGGAGGAGACCACAGGCCCCAGACTCCAGGCTTGTGAAAAACATTGTGAATCAGAATTTCAACTGAAACCAAGTGATCTTACTGCAGCTAAGGGTGGATGACGTCACGCCCTCCAAGGTGTAAAGAGTCTGTTACCTGCAGCTCTCTTCACTTCTGATTCTTCACTTCGTTTTACTCTCCACACATCAAGTTATCTTCTTTAGTCTTCTTCTTATTTTATTAAGTTCTCGAGACAATCTTGTATATTTTAAGTTTATTTTTCTTTTAACTAAGTTGAAACGCAACCTAAAGTTTTCTTAATTTCACCAGCCAACATTAATTTTTTGTTCGTATTTTTATAACATATTATTTCTATTATTACATTAGTGCGTCAATTTTTGAAAGTTTTTGGAGTTTTTGTATCGTTCAAACGTTCAAATTCTTCATCTACGATCGAAAAACGTCTTCACTGATCAGACCAGTTATCATCGACCAGTTATCATTAGACCAGTTATCATTAGACCAGTTATCATTAGACCAGTTATCATTAGACCAGTTATCATTAGACCAGTTATCATTAGACCAGTTATCATCGACCAGTTATCATTAGACCAGTTATCGTCGACCAGTTATCATTAGACCAGTTATCATTAGACCAGTTATCATTAGACCAGTTATCATTAGACCAGTTATCATCAGACCAGTTATCATTAGACCAGTTATCATCAGACCAGTTATCATTAGACCAGTTATCATTAGACCAGTTATCATCGACCAGTTATCATTAGACCAGTTATCATTAGACCAGTTATCATTAGACCAGTTATCATTAGACCAGTTATCATTAGACCAGTTATCATTAGACCAGTTATCATTAGACCAGTTATCATTAGACCAGTTATCATTAGACCAGTTATCATTAGACCAGTTATCATCAGACCAGTTATCATTAGACCAGTTATCATTAGACCAGTTATCATTAGACCAGTTATCATTAGACCAGTTATCATTAGACCAGTTATCATTAGACCAGTTATCATTAGACCAGTTATCATTAGACCAGTTATCATTAGACCAGTTATCATTAGACCAGTTATCATTAGACCAGTTATCATTAGACCAGTTATCATTAGACCAGTTATCATCGACCAGTTATCATCAGACCAGTTATCATTAGACCAGTTATCATTAGACCAGTTATCATTAGACCAGTTATCATTAGACCAGTTATCATTAGACCAGTTATCATCAGACCAGTTATCATCAGACCAGTTATCATCAGACCAGTTATCATTAGACCAGTTATCATTAGACCAGTTATCATTAGACCAGTTATCATCGACCAGTTATCATCAGACCAGTTATCATCAGACCAGTTATCATTAGACCAGTTATCATCGACCAGTTATCATCAGACCAGTTATCATCATCCTTGACCCGTAGAGAGTTGGAGCAGATCAGAACATCTGATCCAATCATCCAATCATGAGTCAGTCCGACTCACGTCCAGGACCAATCATCTGCGCCGTGGTTCCTCGGTCTCGAGAGAAACCACCTGGGACTCGTCACACCGCTGCGTCAGTTCCTGAGTCCGGCAGAGTCCTTGAACCACATCTGAAGCAGGTGGAGTTTAATCCTTGTGTAGTGTAAAATCTAAACTACAGTTTATTTAAATCAGTTATTCGTAGACTTCGGTCTAAATTTGTAAAATCTCATTTGAAACAGGCTTTACCAGGCTGGTGATAACTGTAACTGATTGTTGATTATTAATAACTGTTAATCAATATTAATAATCCTCATAAAGAGGCGCATTTCTCGTTTCCTCTAGTCAGTGTCACCATGTTACAGTGTCTCTTCAAAATAAAAGTCTGTTCCGGTCACTAGTTTAAATGACAGCTGTTTCTACTGGACTCGTCACTAAGTTTCATTTGATTTGGATTTTTAAACTTTTAATTTGAAAACAGTGGACGAGTTCCTCACTTCCTGTTCTGTGTTTGTCGACAATGTTACTGTCCGGAACTTTAAAATAAACATCATCATCTTGACAAACAAAACATTTGTCTCCACTGAGATTAACGGTCGTTTAACGGTCGTTTAACCAGCTCGCTGTTTGTAGAGCAACAGCAGCGATGCTAACAGTGCTAGCAGCGGCTAATGAGACGTCGGTCTTAACTGTTTAATTACCGGAACAAGTTTCAACACGAAGCTCTCGCGCTCCGGTACAACGTGCACAGGTGAGCTCACGAGTCGTGCGTCTCGTGAACAGGTTGAATTTTGAGGTAAAGGCGCTGAAACTCACCTGCGGCTCACACTGCTGTGTTTACTTCCGCCGTTTCTTCTTCTACGGTCCGAGCTGCTCTACCGGCTCCAGCGCCCCCTGCTGGACGCCACTTCGTCGTCAGACCTCACGTCTCTGGTCACGTGACGCAGCTTGAACTCACCTGCAGGTGTCGCTGTGCGTGACTTCGCCTGCAGGTGGTCACAGCAGCAGAGAGGCGCCAAGAGGAAACCGGTCACATGACCAGACTGTTTTTTCCTTTAGTGACATGACAGGAAGTCTGAGTGTGTGTGTGGTTGACAAACTGTCACGCCATGCGGCTACTTCCTGTTTCGATGACGTCTGACACACACACACCGAGACAGATTATGTTAAGATTAGCACCAGATTAAAATCAGGCGATGACCTGTAAACACTCAGGTTTACTAGTGTTCAAACACTTTACTGTCACAAAAAAGGAAGAATAAAACATGAAATCCATCACAGAGACAGAGACGGAGACAGAGACAGACAGACAGACAGAGACAGAGACAGACAGACAGACAGACAGACAGACAGACAGACAGACAGACAGACAGACAGACAGACAGACAGAGACAGACAGACAGACAGACAGACAGAGACAGACAGACAGAGACAGAGACAGACAGACAGAGACAGACAGACAGACAGACAGACAGACAGACAGAGACAGACAGACAGACAGACAGACAGACAGACAGACAGACAGACAGAGACAGACAGACAGACAGACAGACAGACAGACAGACAGACAGACAGACAGACAGACAGAGACAGACAGACAGAGACAGACAGACAGACAGACAGACAGACAGACAGACAGACAGACAGACAGACAGACAGACAGACAGACAGACAGACAGACAGACAGACAGACAGAGACAGACAGACAGACAGACAGACAGACAGACAGACAGACAGACAGACAGACAGACAGACAGACAGACAGACAGACAGACAGACAGACAGACAGACAGACAGACAGACAGACAGACAGACAGAGACAGACAGACAGACAGACAGACAGACAGACAGACAGACAGACAGACAGAGACAGACAGACAGACAGACAGACAGACAGACAGACAGACAGACAGAGACAGATTCTCTGGATGTTTCTAATAAATGAGTAATAATAAGTAAATAAAAGTTCCGCAGGTTCTAATGAAATGTTTCTATTTTTATGTTCTTCAGAAACAACAGTCACTTTGTTATTGTCAGAGGTCAAAGGTCAACATCACATGACACATGGAAGTGAATCTGTTGGTTTATGTGTCAGTGTGAGGACACGGTGTGTTTCATCATCTGTCAGACGGAGCAGGTTCCTGAGGTCCTGGAGGTTCTGAAGGAACCTGAGAACATATATATATATATATATATAAATATATATATATATATATATATATATATATATACACACACACACATACATCGTGAAGACTCAGGTCATGTAATAATTATATTAATAAAACATTTTATTTAAATGTACCTTTCTAGCATCCAAGGACATGGACAGAACAAGAACCATAAAAACACACAAGATTAAAAACAAGTTAGAGTTGAAAATTAAAAACTAGACAGAGCAGTGATGGACCTGAGGTGGCTCCAGAGCTGTGGTGGTGAGACGTCCTATTTCTATATAGATGTGGATCATACAGATCTAGATCATATAGATGTACAGTTTGTCGGTGTTACAACGGTTCAATCGTTTGTTTGTTTGTTCTGTGAACAGGAAGTGAAGAAGAAGAAAAAGAGAACACGTTGTACCAGAGAGTGCGACCGCACACACACACTGGTACAACGTGTTTATGGATCTGTCTGTTACCATGGGAACCAGCAGGTCAGCACCCCAACTGCTGGTGACAACGTAGAACCACATGTTTCTCTGACACAGAACCAGAACCACAACTAGAACTATCTCACTGACCCTCAAGATGAAGATTAATGTAAAATAAAACATGAAGATTCAGAGAAAAACCCTTTATACCCATTAAAACCATTATAAACATTATAACCATTATAAACATTATAACCATTATAACCATTATAACCATTATAACCATTAAAACCATTATAAACATTATAACCATTATAAACATTATAACCATTATAACCATTAAAACCATTATAAACATTATAACCATTATAAACATTATAACCATTATAACCATTATAAACATTATAACCATTAAAACCATTATAAACATTATAACCATTATAAACATTATAACCATTATAACCATTAAAACCATTATAAACATTATAACCATTAAAACCATTATAAACATTATAACCATTATAAACATTATAACCATTATAAACATTATAACCATTATAACCATTATAACCATTATAACCATTATAAACATTATAAAAACCTCTGTCACGAGAGTTGAAGTATCAAATGAAACGTTTCATCTGTGTAGAACAGAACATCAGGTTGAACCACATGAAGATGAAGAGTGTGTGGTTCAGATGTTTATGTGTGTCTGTGGGTGAGGAGGGTGAGGATGGTGAGGAAGGTGAGGAGGGTGAGGAGGGAGGAGGATGAGGAGGGTGAGGAGGGAGAGGAGGGAGGAAGAGGAGGGAGGAGGGTGAGGAGGGTGAGGAGGGGAGGAGGAGGAGGAGAGGATGAGGAGGGAGGAGAGGGGAGGGAGGGGGGAGGAGGGTGAGGAGGGTGAGGAGGGAGGAGGGTGAGGAGGGGAGGAGGGTGAGGAGGGAGGAGGGTGAGGAGGGAGGAGGGTGAGGAGGATGAGGAGGGGAGGAGGGTGAGGAGGAGGAGGGTGAGGAGGGTGAGGAGGGGGGAGGAGGAGGGTGAGGAGGGAGGAGGGTGAGGAGGGAGGAGGGAGGAGGGTGAGGAGGGAGGAGGGTGAGGAGGGAGGAGGGTGAGGAGGGTGAGGAGGGAGGAGGGGCAGTAGTTCCACCTTCTGACTCTAACTTCCGTTTTGACTCGTCTCTAAACGTCAGTCTGTGGTTTAACAGCCACAAAGAGACGCAGCTGCAGAGACGGAGACACAGAGACGAGACACCCCACCACCTGTAAGTCCACATGTCTGTAGTCCACGTCTGTAGTTCACATGTCTGTAGTCCACGTGTCTGCAGTCCATGCGCCTGTAGTTCACATGTCGGTAGTTTACATGTCTGTAGTCCACATGTGTCCATGTCTGTCTCTGTCCATTAACGTCCAGATGTAACGTTTTTACATCTGGACATCACGCTGGTGTTCACCCACCAAAGTAAAGTAAAGTAAAGTATAGAATAGTACAGTACAGTACAGCTAAGTAAAGTAAAGTAAAGTAAAGTAAAGTAAAGTAAAGTAAAGTAAATAAAGTAAAGTAAAGTAAAGTAAAGTAAAGTAAAGTAAAGTAAAGTAAAAGTAAAGTCAAGTAAAGTAAAGTAAAGTAAAGTAGAGTAAAGTAAAGTAGAGTACATAAAATAGAGTAAATAAAGTGATGACGTGTCTGAACTTTTTAAACATCATATGATGAAACAACCTCGTGTCTGATGAAATAACTGTTTTTGTTTGTTTGTTTGTTTGTTTGTTTTCTGTGAAGGTCACTGAAACCCTCCTCGACATGACGTCCATGGATGACATCATGAACTTCACAGACTTCACCACCAAGGTAACGGCAGCTGATCATTGATCACTGATTGACTGATTGATTGATTGATTGATTGATTGATTGATTGACTGACACATGTCTGTAGTCCACATGTGTCCATGTCTGTCTCTGTCCGTTAACGTCCAGATGTAACGTTTTTAATATCATGCTGGTGTTCACCCACCAAAGTAAAGTAAAGTAAAGTATAGTATAATAAAATATGGTAGAGTAAATAAAATAGAGTAAATAAAGTGATGACGTGTCTGAACTTTTTAAACATCATATGATGAAACAACCTCGTGTCTGATGAAATAACTGTTTTTGTTTGTTTGTTTGTTTGTTTGTTTTCTGTGAAGGTCACTGAAACCCTCCTCGACATGACGTCCACGGATGACATCATGAACTTCACAGACTTCACCACCAAGGTAACGGCTGCTGATCATTGATCACTGATTGATTGATTGGTTGGTTGGTTGGTTGGTTGGTTGGTTAATTGATTGATTGGTATCAGGTATCAAGTGTGTGGTCTCTTCTTGTCAGGACCCGTCCTCCCTCAGCTCCTCCCCGACCACCGACACCGAGGACTATGACTACCCAGACCTGATGTGCGACCGCTCGTCAGTGCGGGCCTTCAGGGGGCACTACGAGCCGCCGCTCTTCTGGCTCATTGCCATGGTGGGCGGAGTCGGGAACATGGCTGTGGTGTGGATCTACCTGAATTTCCGGCGCCGCCTGAAGACCATGTCGGACGTGTACCTGCTGAACCTGGCGGTGGCCGACCTGCTGTTCCTGGTCACGCTGCCGCTGTGGGCGGCCGAGGCGTCAAACGGCTGGCACTTTGGCTCCGCCCTCTGTAAGATAAACTCCGCCCTCTACAAGGTGAACCTGTTCAGCAGCATGCTCCTGCTCACCTGCATCAGCGTGGACCGCTACACCGTCATCGTTCAGACCACCAAGGCTCAGAACACACGGCTGGAGCGCCGCCGCCACAGCCGCCTGGTGTGTCTGGGGGTGTGGCTGCTGGCGACGCTGCTCGCCACGCCTGAGCTGGTGTTCGCCACCACCACGCAAGCAGAGGAGCAGACAAACGCACAGCCGTACTGCAGGATGGTGTTCTCTGACGTTGGCAACCGCACGAAGATCCTGGTGCTGTCGCTGCAGGTGAGCATGGGGTTCTGCCTGCCCTTCATCATCATGGCGTTCTGCTACAGCGTCATCATTGCCACGCTACTCAAAACACGCAACTTCCAGAAGCACAAGGCAATGCGCGTCATCCTGGCGGTGGTGGTGGTGTTTGTGCTGTCCCAGCTGCCATACAACGGTGTGCTGGTGATGGAGGCGGCACAGGCATCCAACATGACGATGACAGACTGCGATGAGGTGAAGCGCTTCGACCTGGTGGGGCAGGTGTTGAAGAGTCTAGCGTACATCCACGCCTGCCTCAACCCTTTCCTCTACGCCTTCGTCGGTGTGCGTTTCCGTAAAGACGTGATGCAGATCCTACGCCGCTGCCTGCCGGCGCCCGCCAAGAGCCCCGTCTCCAAGACCAGGAGCCCGCTGAGCTCCACCCGGATGTCCGTCATGTCGGACAGCGACACGTCTCAGGGGATGTCCCTGTGAGGACATTGCTTCAACTGAGCTTCTAGCTGCTTTAATGTCCTGCAAAGGCCTTGATTGTAAAGTGACTTTTCCAGGACTTCCTCAGGGACTTCCCACACCTTTCAGGTCTTTTCAGGACTTTCCAGGACCTGCCTGTACAGTAACGTGTGAAATGTGTTTTTTTCTTTTGCTGCTGTTGTTGTTGGAGAGTGTTAAGTCATCACACTTTCCTCGTGTTAACTGTGTTGCAGCTTCCTGTTGAAACAGGGAACGCATCACGTGGAGGAGGAGTCTGAATCTGAGCCAACGCCGTCTGTCACATGACTTTTCTCTGTTCTGTTTGTTCCATGAAACAGTTAAAACTGTTAACAAATGCTAACACATGCTAACGGTGTGAGCAGCGTCTGTGGTTTCATGCTGCAGTGAACAAACAGGAAACATTCATTTCTGTCTGTGTGTTTTGACGTGTGAAATGATGATGTTTGAATAAAAATGGTAAAATGAACAACAAGTGAGTCTGAGCGTGAAAAACAAGAGGAAGTTGATCAAAGACAGTTTCTACACTTCCTCCTCATCCTGTTTTCACTGAGAGACAAAGATAAAGACAGAGACAGACAGAGACAGTTGTTGTCTTGGTATTGTCTTTTTTCTCATGATTCTGCGAACGACCCCGAGGTTTGTTCAAGAATGTGAACTTGTACTTATCCCAACTATCTGCACCTGGCTTGACTCAGCTGTACCTTTTCATCCTGGCTTGACAAATGTTCAACTGATTAAGCCAAGATGCAGCAATCAGACCAGAGTCCAGTACTGCAAAGCCAGTCCAACAGACCCAGGATCTGGTCCAGTTCTCTGCTTCACTAACTAACAGTCTCAGTCTCTCTCAGCTCCTACGAAGCTGCTCATCAACTCCATCAGTCAACCAGGTGTTTCCAGTCTAGATGTGAGCGTTCACATAAAAGAGGCGGAGTTTGCAGCAGACATCCAATCACAAACATGAAAGAACCAGTAGCAGAGCGGAGACTTCACAGCCGAAGAGCAGACGATGATTTTACAACAACATGAGGAAAACCGGCCGATAATCCAGGAAAAAAGCAACACGGTGGCAGCTGCTAGAAACTGAACAGAAGCTGGTAAAAGATCGATTGTGTCGACGTAAAGTTCTTATAAGGCGGGTGCATATATGAAAAAATCACCTAACCCTAAAAAAGTTCTAACAAAAGGTTTCTCAGCTGTTTTGTATAGTATTAGGTGTCCTTAATAACATACAATAGTTTACTAAAGTTAGAAAGGTGTCATTTTCAAGATGACGTCCAAGATGGGCAGGAAGTTCTTAAAATCCTAACTCTTCCATGACTTGACCCAGTGAAGTTTATTGATTCCCTTTGGGATCAATAAAGTATTCATCTATCTATCAATCTGATCTTGGTGTCTAATCCCACATTTTCTGGGTCTATCCAATGGGTCTATGAACCAGAGATGTAAACAATTTAGCCTGCGTCGTGTAACTCCTACTCAGTACGTGTTTGTGGATGCATTCAATGTAAAAGTTATTACACCTAAAAGTAACTTAAACTGGAGCTGTATTACTTTGATCAGAAACAACCCTGAATTAGCCTGAACAGAGGTCTGTGTGTGAACCCTCTAAAATTATCACTCATTTCAGTTTGAATTAGGTAATACATACGAGGGTCGTTCAAACAGTTCTAAGCCTCACCCAGAAGGAGTTGAAGAGGTTTGTCACTCTTTTTCAGTATAGTCCCCTTGACATCAGTGCACTTGGTCCAGGGAAGGTCAACCATTGCAGTCCCATCACAGAAGAAGGTGGAGTCCTGGTCGTCCAAAAACTTCTCCACAGCACATCTGACCTCATCATTGTTTCCAAAATGGCGACCACACAGGTGGGATTTGAGTTTAGGAAACAAGAAGAAGTCAGATGGAGCCAAGTCTGGTAAGTAAAGTGAAAGTGAATACTTTTATTCACTAAGGGGGGTGAGGTCAATTCAAAGCCACGTTTGGCTGCTTCAGCTGCTGAACCTGAGCAGTGTGAACATCTGCCCTCAGCTTCCCTCTGTGTTTGCACTTGATTGCTTCTTTCATTTGTCTTAATTGTGAGGCATAGTAATGTCCATTCATAGTTTTTCCCTTTTCCAGGTAGTTTATCATAATTACACCTCCACAATCCCAAAAAACAGAAGCCATCACTTTGCCACCAGATGCTGCCTGCTGGACTTCTTTGGGGGGAGAACCACAGTGTTTCTATTGTTTGATCTGAATCTTTGATTCAGATTCAAAGTGGTGAACCCAAGTTTCATCTTGAGTCTCTGATCTGTGGTGGAAATCCTCAGGGTCATCCTGGAAACGAGTCAGAAGTTCTGGAAACATCAACCCTCCTCAGCTTCTGTTGTGCCATCATCTCAGGACCCGTCTAGTAGACAGTTGTTCATCTTTAAGATCTCAGTTAAAACTGTGGACTGAACCAGAACTGATGCCTATAGACTTGGCTGTCTGCTGGACAGTAACACGTCTGTCGTGCAAAACCATGCATCAACTTTTTCATCAGTGGTTGAGGTTTTTGGAAGACCTGACTGGGTTCGTCTTCTGTGGTGTCCCTGCCCCGCATCAATTCTGCAGCCCACTTCTTCACAACTGAATAGGACGGGGAGCCCTCAGCCAGTGTCTGTACCATGTCCTTGTGAATTTCTTTGGGTGTCATACCTTTTTTTGCAGATATTTTATGACTGCTCTGGCCTCTGTTTTGTCCACTTGTTTCGCACACCTCTCCCTTCTGCATGTGCCTCACTTGCACAGAAATTAAGACAGAAATCTGAATTCATTTTTATAGCATTATAAGAAGTGATAATGTGTTGCAAAAACAAAATTGTTCAGCTATGATTTTTTGGGGGGTGAGGCTTAGAGCCTTTTAAACGACCCTCTTACACTGCCTGGCCAAAATCAGTCTCACACTCTAATATTTCGTTGGACCACCTTTAGTTTTGATAACAGCACATTCATTGTACCATTGTTTCAATAAGCTTCTGCAGTGTCTCAAGATTTATTTTCATTTAGTTGCATTAATTTTTCACCCAGATCTTGTATTGATGATGGGAGAGTTGAACAAGTCTTCTCCAGCACATCCCAAAGATCCCCAGTGGGGTTCAGGTCTGGACTCTGTGGAGGTTGATCTGTGTGTAGAATCGATGTCTCATGCTCTCTGAACCAGTGTTTCACAGTTTGATGGATGAATCCTGGTGTTGTCATCCTAGAATATGTCTGCTCATCAGGGTAGAAAAAATAATCTGGGCATTCAGTATATTCAAGTTGTCAGCTGACCTCATTCTTTAGACACATGGTGTTGATGAACCCAGACCTGATCAACTGCAGCAGCCCCAGATCATAGCACTGTCCCACAGGCTGGTCCAGTATCACTAGACATGATGGGGGCATCACTTCATCAGGTGGCTACTTTTATTTTGGCCAGGCAGTGTATGTGATGCATCCTCTATACATGTTTTTGAGCATAAAGGTGGCATTATACTAAACCCAACAAAACTAAATTCACAATTTTCAGCAATTCAGAGGATGTTGGAAGAGAATACTGACTTTTTTATATTTGCCTCATTTTTGCTCCCACATCAAGCATGGACCATGGGACCAGGGCAATATCAGTGTTGTCTGGTGAAAAGAGAACTGATTCACTCGCCTCTTTTGTGCTACAACAATTTTAGCAAGAAAATCATCACCACCAAATCACTTGTTACCCCAGAACGTCTTCCTCCAACTGAGTCCTCAACCAAATACCACTGCCAAAAAGTTTACTTCCAGATCATGGTGTGGATTGGAAAGGAAGGTAACATGAACACAATGGATTGTGGATGGAAACTAGTGGACAACTGGTTCCTGCCAGTTATGACCAGTAAGACTGCTGCTCCAGAAAGCTCCCTGCAGATGATCCACTGTAATTACACAACTGCCTGCAGAACAGTGCAGTTTCAGGGCACATGGACTACCATGCATTCCTGCTTCTGGACCATGTCAAGTTAGGAATCGTGGGAATCAATCAATCTCTATGGGAGGAATAGTGTGACAACTGGTAAATCTAAAAAAAATATAAAATATAAATCAGAACAAGAGGGAAGGGGTGAAGAAAATAGAAAAAGATATGTATAAATGAGAAATGTATTGAAAAATATATAAAACCAACAGGCAAAAACATTTTTTTTAAAATATAAAAAATATAAAACAAAAAATTAAAAGGGGTTAGCGGTGCCGAGCCTTGACGTGGCAGTCCTATTTTGACTAATTTTTCAGTACCACACAGTTCTAATGAGTTTATTCTTTATTGGAATCAAAAGAATGGTTATGAACCACAAAAACCACCAACCAGGCAAAATGATATGAGGATATAAAGGAGAAATATCCAATTACTTAATGAAAATTGTACTTATTTTTTGCATGAATGTATTTGTAACCAATGGCTTTAATATAGAATTGTACTTGTAATCACTTATCTAATGAGAGAATAAGCTAATTAGAAAATTACATGGCCAAAACATGTATCTCCAGTGTTCCAGTGGCTCCAGTGTTCCTGGTCCAGGACGAATACATAGGAGTCATGGTCAATTTAAGAACCTGACAGCCGCCATTTTGAGAATGAGGCCACACACTTTGGTTCGTATGTTTAGCTTTAGTATGTTTTTAAATACATCTGATACTACTGTAAACAATTGAGAAAACTTTATAACGTGTAATATACAACTTACAACACTGAGCGCCAGCTTCTGACGGCTGCAACCAATATCATGTCATTGTGCTTGTCGTCCTAAACCAGAGACTGACTGACACTGAAACTGGACTTGGACGTATCAGAGATGAAAGTTTCCTACTGACACTTTGAATCATGTTCTTATATTTAGTTGTATTGTTTTGTGGCGCTAGGGTTGCAGCTGAACATGAAGGTTAAAGTTGTATCAGCCTATTCACCGTAACAACAGTCTAGATTTCAGCATCATTCATTTGATTTTAATTTAATTCCAGTCACATCTACTCGTCTCTGTGTTGCTGTGAAACTACAACAACTTTACGTCGACACAATCGATCTTTTACCAGCTTCTGTTCAGCTTCTAGCAGCTGCCACCGTGTTGCTTTTTTCCTGGATTATCGGCCGGTTTTCCTCATATTCCATGAACACGTTTCTCCCTTGATGGTTTTACCACATCTGTCACCAGGAAACACCACAAACATGTAGAGAAAACCAGTTGAGCGTCAATAATATTGTACAGAAAAGTGTTGCTGGAGCTGAGAATATTGTTGGAGTGAATTATTGACTGAAATGAAAAAATGGAAACGCTGGAACAGAAAATGACGCTGAAACGTCTCGACGGTCTGATCTCTCCTGACGGACGACTTGTTCACACATCGGATGGTTTTTCTGAGCTGAGTCTGAGACGCTTCCTGCTTCAGTCTGAAGGTTCATTTAAAGACAAACTCAGGGTCACTGGAGCTAAACCTGCCAGAGACCGGCTCAGTTTCACCAGGTCTGTTACCGTGGAAACGGACTCAGACTTCACATCAACTCACTTTGTAAAAGTGAAACTCAGAGTTTCCCTCAACTCTGAGACGACTGAGCTGAGTTTTCACTGCTTCATGAAACGGTCCTGGTGTGTTTGGGCACAAACAACATGACAAAGAGAGAAGTGAGACAGAGACGGGGACGTCCGTCCACATATGAAACAAACTTTATTTAAACAAACAGTGCAAAAAACAATGATGTCACACCAACACAGAAACTCATCAACAAATGGTGCTGTCATGGTGACGTCAACTGTTTCTGTTCTGCTTCTTCACATGAAAACAACAAAGAACAAAGAGACGTTTGAAATGTGCAGCGGTTACAGATGTAGACACAGAATAAGTAGATGCCTCATGATCAACCGCAGCATCCGTTAACGCCTCCGCCATATTGTGGTTGGCATTTCTGTAGAAAAGTCCATAAAAGTACATGGAAGATCATAAATGAAATTATCAATAAAAAACAACAACACTAACTTCCAAAGGGGATTCAAAGTGGGTAAATAGCGAATCAATTCAATCACTTGTTTGTGAATATTGGTCCCTCACCAGCAGATAAATACCAGAGATCCTGCTGCTCATGTCTGGGATAAACAGCCCTTCGTCCTCTTTGGTCTTCCATCCTATCGCTGAGACCAAGCTTCTTGATCAACAACCTCAATCAGCAGATTGTTCAATTCAGTTCAGTTTTATTTATTCGTCTCCAGGTCATAAAACATTTATCCCAAGTCTCTTTACACAGAGAAACCAACATTTCTACAATGAGCAGCTCTTGGTGACAACGGAGGAAAAACTGCCTTTTACCAGGAAGAAACCTCCAAAACCAGACTCAGAGTGGACGGTCGTCTCTGTGTCTCACTGTGTCTCTGTGTCTCACTGTGTCTCTGTGTCTCACTGTGTCTCTGTGTCTCTGTGTCTCTGTGTCTGTGTCTCTGTGTCTCACTGTCTCACTGTGTCTCTGTGTCTCTGTGTCTCACTGTGTCTCTGTGTCTCACTGTGTCTCACTGTGTCTCTGTGTCTCTGTGTCTCTGTGTCTCTGTGTCTCACTGTGTCTCTGTGTCTCTGTGTCTCTGTGTCTCACTGTGTCTCACTGTGTCTCACTGTGTCTCTGTGTCTCTGTGTCTCTGTGTCTCACTGTGTCTCACTGTGTCTCACTGTGTCTCTGTGTCTCTGTGTCTCACTGTGTCTCACTGTCTCACTGTGTCTCTGTGTCTCACTGTGTCTCTGTGTCTCTGTGCCTCACTGTGTCTCTGTGTCTCTGTGTCTCACTGTGTCTCACTGTCTCTGTGTCTCTGTGTCTCTGTGTCTGTGTCTCTGTGTCTCACTGTGTCTCACACTGTGTCTCACTGTGTCTCTGTGTCTCTGTGTCTCTGTGTCTCACTGTGTCTCACTGTGTCTCACTGTGTCTCTGTGTCTCTGTGTCTCACTGTCTCACTGTGTCTCTGTGTCTCTGTGTCTCTGTGTCTCACTGTCTCACTGTGTCTCTGTGTCTCTGTGTCTCACTGTCTCACTGTGTCTCTGTGTCTCACTGTGTCTCTGTGTCTCTGTGTCTCACTGTGTCTCACTGTGTCTCACTGTGTCTCTGTGTCTCACTGTGTCTCACTGTGTCTCACTGTGTCTCACTGTGTCTCTGTGTCTCACTGTCTCACTGTGTCTCTGTGTCTCTGTGTCTCACTGTGTCTCTGTGTCTCTGTGTCTCACTGTGTCTCTGTGTCTCTGTGTCTCACTGTGTCTCACTGTGTCTCTGTGTCTCACTGTGTCTCACTGTGTCTCTGTGTCTCTGTGTCTCACTGTGTCTGTGTCTCTGTGTCTCACTGTGTCTCTGTGTCTCTGTGTCTCACTGTGTCTCTGTGTCTTTGTGTCTCACTGTGTCTCTGTGTCTCTGTGTCTTTGTGTCTCACTGTGTCTCACTGTGTCTCTGTGTCTCTGTGTCTCTGTGTCTCACTGTGTCTCACTGTGTCTCTGTGTCTTTGTGTCTCACTGTGTCTCACTGTGTCTCTGTGTCTCACTGTGTCTCTGTGTCTCACTGTGTCTCTGTGTCTCACTGTGTCTCACTGTGTCTCACTGTGTCTCTGTGTCTCTGTGTCTCACTGTGTCTCTGTGTCTCTGTGTCTCTGTGTCTTTGTGTCTCACTGTGTCTCACTGTGTCTCTGTGTCTCTGTGTCTTTGTGTCTCACTGTGTCTCTGTGTCTCTGTGTCTTTGTGTCTCACTGTGTCTCACTGTGTCTCTGTGTCTCTGTGTCTTTGTGTCTCACTGTGTCTCACTGTGTCTCTGTGTCTCACTGTGTCTCTGTGTCTCTGTGTCTCTGTGTCCCTGTGTCTCACTGTGTCTCTGTGTCTCACTGTGTCTCACTGTGACACACACACACACACACACACACACTCATACACAGTGCAGTGTGTGTGTGTTTGTGTGTGTGTGTGTGTGTGTGTGTGTCATATGACCTGTGTGTTCAGGACTCTTCCTGCCCCCCCCCCCACCCCACCCCCCGCTGACTCAGCAGCTCCAGTGTCCATGAGACAAAGCATGAGGACAAACAGGTCCTGACAAAGCGTCCATGTTTCCAGAACGCCGTCCTCCCATAAATCCCGGCGGCGAGCATCCCGCGGCGGTTTGACCCTGAGCTGCTGAGCGTCATGCCTGTGTCCCGACGCCGCTCCTCCTTTCTGGGACAGTCGTCCTCTGAGCGTCCCTCTGCCGCGTCCTGCGGGAGGGTGGGCTCCTCCGGCGTCTCCGTCCCCCGCGGCGTCTTCGTGGGCCCCGCGGCCCCGGCGGCCGGGGCCCCCGGTATGGGGACCCGGGTGTCCCGGAGGGCTCTGGGCATCAGCAGTGTGTTCCTGCAGGGCATGAGGACCAGCACCGCCCCCGTCCTCCACCACGGCGGGGACAGGACTGGAGGACACATGGCAGCTGGACTCAACAGCTGCCTGATGGAGTACAGGGACAAAGTCAGAGCCCTGGAAGACATGAACCAGCAGCTGGACCAGCAGATCCGTCTCTGTCTGGACCGCAAAGCATCCAGTGCTGGGGCCTGGGGACCACTGAGGACAGAGTGGGAGGACGTCTACAGACAGGTGAGGACAGGTGAGAGGACAGAGGAGTGTGTGTGTGTCCGTGTTTTACGTACGTTGTGGGGACTTAAACCTGTCTACAGACTCACATTATAGGGACCTGTCTCCCTCATGGAGACAAAAACCAGGTCCCCATAATGTAAAAAAAACAAAAATGAAGGTGAAGACAGGACTTGAGGTCTGGTTCAAGTTAGAGTCAGGTTTAGATAAAGTTCTAGTTCAGGTTTAGATAAAGTTTAGACAAGTGGTACCAGCAACTGAGATCTCTACTGTTTCCAGGAAATCAATGAAATGTCCCCTGAAGTTATGGAAACCAGACTGTGTGTGTGTGTGTGTGTGTGTGTCTAATATGTGTGTGTGTCTGATGTGTGTGTGTGTCTAATGTGTCTAATGTGTGTGTGTGTCTAATGTGTCTAATGTGTGTGTGTGTGTGTCTAATATGTGTGTGTGTCTAATGTGTCTAATATGTGTGTGTGTCTAATGTGTGTGTGTGTGTGTATGTGTCTAATATGTGTGTGTGTTTGTGTGTATGTGTATGTGTGTGTGTCTAATGTGTGTGTGTGTATGTGTCTAATGTGTGTGTGTGTATGTGTCTAATATGTGTGTGTGTGTGTATGTGTCTAATATGTGTGTGTGTGTGTATGTGTCTAATATGTGTGTGTGTGTCATATATGTGTGTGTGTGTCTAATGTGTGTGTGTGTGTGTCTAATGTGTGTGTGTGTGTGTCATATGTGTGTGTGTGTGTGTATGTGTCTAATATGTGTGTGTGTGTGTGTGTGTGTGTGTGTGTGTATGTGTCTAATATGTGTGTGTGTGTGTGTGTGTGTGTGTGTGTGTGTGTGTGTGTGTGTATGTGTCTAATATGTGTGTGTGTGTGTATGTGTCTAATATGTGTGTGTGTGTGTGTGTGTGTGTGTGTGTGTGTGTGTGTGTGTGTGTGTGCTGCCCCCTGGTGTCATGTTCAGGTCAGTGACGCGATTCTTCTCAACGCTCGACTGATGCTGCAGACAGAGAACGTTCAGGGCAACGCAGAGGACTTCAAGGACAGGTACACACACATTACATAAACCTGGTCTCTGTGGTCCTGGTCTCTGTGGTCCTGGTCTCTGATGATCCTGATCTCTGTGGTCCTGGTCTATGATGGTCCTGATCTCTGTGGTCCTGGTCTTTCAGGTTCTACAGTGAGCAGCCGTTCCGAGCGGCGGCGGAGGATGAGATGAGTTCTCTCTACAAAGTGATCGAAGACGCTGAGGCGACGAAAGCGGAGCTAGAACAACAGATGGAGAACATGAGGGCGGAGCTCCGCAGCCTGGAGAACAGCTACGAACAGGTTCCGCTCACTGGTTTCACACGTTCTAAGATACACTGTGGTTCTAGTTCTCACATGTTCTAAGATACACTGTGGTTCTAGTTCTCACACGTTCTAAGATACACTGTGGTTCTAGTGTCGCTACAAAAGAAATGAATCCTTCACATTAACTATAAAGACGAACAACAGGATCTTTACATGATATTTATCTACGATCAGTTGATGATCAATGACGATAATTTTTAATCTAAATGAAGAATCCTTCAAAATAAAAGCACGGTGGTCTTTTGTAATAATTTGAACCAGTTCAGAAGAACGTGGTCAGTGTGACCTGTGTGCGTCCTCTCTGTCCAATCAGGACGTGCGTGTCCTCTACAGTCAGATGGCGGGACGTGAGGTGGACGAACTCGACGCCCCGATCCAGACCAGTCTGGACCAGATCCTGGCCTACATCAGGACCCACTGGGAGAAGGTGACGGAGCGGAACCGAGCCGAGACCGATGCCGAGCAGCTGGACAAGAAGGTGAGGACGTCACCTGCTCAGGTGTCGTCACAGCGGCCATCTTGTTTCTGCGTCTGACGTGTGTGTGTGTGTCCAGGAGGCCCAGACTCTCAGCAGCAGACTGGGTCCTGAGGAGCAGCGGGTGGAGGAGCTGAAGGCCGAGTGCAACGACACCGGCTGTAAGATCCAGAGACTCCAGGCTGAGACCGAGTCCATCAGAGCCCTGGTGAGTGATGTCATCAGTGACATCATCGATGATCTGATCCAATGATGTCATCGATGACTCAATACTCTGATCAATACTCCCGTAGAAGCGTGGTCTGGAGAACTCGCTGAGTGACGCCCGTCACTGGCACGACGTGGAACTTCAGAACCTTGGTTCCGTCGTGGTCAAACTGGAGGCGGAGCTTCGTGACGTCCGCACCGACGTAGAGCAGCAACGTCGCGACTATGACACATTGATGATCAATAAACAACGTCTGGAGCAGGAGATTGATACGTACCACGGCATCCTGGACGGAGAGGAGAACCGCTTCCACCCCGCTGCTACCACGTGAGATTATACTATATGTATAAAATACTACAACCTGAGTATAAAATACTACGACCTGAGTATA
>CM028916.1:579218-581718 GCA_016801845.1 Polydactylus sextarius
TGCACTTGTGGCAGCAGCGAACCAACTCGTCCTGCTGGACACGGTCCGAAAGGAACTGAGGCCGACACAGCGGAAGACGGATCTTAGACAGCAGCTCTGGCAGCAGCGCCTCCCGTTGGTCACGGTCGTGATGGACCCAGGTCAGCACGGCCTCGAACACCTGCACCGGTAACACACAGCTGACACAGTTTCTCTTCCTCTGAACACGTGTCCAAAAATTCAGGGCAAGTACACATCCTGTACCACGTGACACTTCCCATATCACGTGACACGTCTCACCTGTTCTTCTGCCTTCACGTTTAGCTCGTCACAGCCGACCAGCTCCAGAACCTCCTCGGTCCTCAGACCGAGGAACTCCTCAGACAGAGAAACCTCCACGAAGTGCTGGTGCAGGAAGCTGTTGGCCGAGTCGTACAGAGTCGTACACATCATGGTCTCTGCAAATTGACGCACGCCCAGGCAGTTCTTAGGGTGTAACCTGGTAACACACAGGGTCAGAGGGTCAGAGGTCCCGGGGTCAGAGGCCCAGAGGTCCCGGGGTCAGAGGCCCAGAGGTCCCGGGGTCAGAGGCCCAGAGGTCCCGGGGTCAGAGGCCCAGAGGTCACGGGGTCAGAGGTCACTTACCTCTCCTGCAGGAAAGAGCAGCAGGCGTCCTTCACGTTCTGCAGCTGAAGGAAACTGGAGCCGATCAGAAGAGACTGAACGTTCTGCTGGTCGATGGCAACATGGCCGCTGTAGGCAAAGTTTATCAGCGCCTCCAGAGCGCTGCAGGGACACGTTATACTGGTTTACTGATTATACTGGTGACAGACTGATTATACTGGTGTCAGACTGGTTATACTGGTTATACCTGGGGTCCATTCCCTGCATCAGGATCTCGTCCTGTTTACACTCCACCATGTCGTTGGTGAACATGGCATGAAAATATGGGATGGAGGCGGCGAGAATGATACGGTGAGCGCTGAACTTATGATCCCCGACCTGCAAAGAGCACACACGTTACACACACGTTACACACGTTACACACACGTTACACACACGTTACACACGTTACACACACGTTACACACACGTTACACACACGTTACACACGTTACACACGTTACACACGTTACACACACGTTACACACGTTACACACGTTACACACGTTACACACGTTACACACGTTACACACGTTACACACGTTACACACGTTACACACACACGTTACACACGTTACACACGTTACACACGTTACACACACACGCGTTACACACACGTTACACACGTTACACACGTTACACACATCGTTACACACGCCACACACACGTTACACACGTTACACACGTTACGTTACACACGTTACACACGTTACACACGTTACACACGTTACACGTTACACACACGTTACACACGTTACACACGTTACACGCGTTACACACGTTACACACACGTTACACACGTTACACACACACGTTACACACGTTACACACACGTTACACACGTTACACACGTTACGTTACACACGTTACACGCGTACACACACGTTACACACACGTTACACACGTTACACGTTACACACGTTACACACACACGTTACACACGTACACACACACGTTACACACACACACACGTTACACGTTACACACGTTACACACCGTTACACACGTTACACACACGTTACACACGTTACACACGTTACACACGTTACACACGTTACACACACGTTACACACGTTACACACGTTACACACACGTTACACACACGTTACACACACGTTACACACGTTACGTTACACACGTTACACACACGTTACACACGTTACACACGTTACACACGTTACACACACGTTACACACGTTACACACACGTTACGTTACACGTTACACGTTACACGTTACACGTTACACACGTTACACACGTTACGTTACACGCGTTACACACGTTACACACACACACACGTTACACACGTTACACGTTACACCGTTACACACGTTACACACGTTACACACGTTACACACACGTTACACGTTACACGTTACACGTTACACACGTTACACACGTTACACACGTTACACACGTTACACGTTACACACGTTACACACACGTTACACACACACGTTACACACGTTACACACACGCGTTACACACACGTTACACACACGTTACACACACGTTACACACGTTACACACGTTACACACGTTACACACACGTTACACACACGTTACACACGTTACACACACACGTTACACACACGTTACACACGTTACACACACGTTACACACGTTACACACGTTACACACACGTTACACACACGTTACACCGTTACACACGTTACACACGTTACACACGTTACACACACGTTACACACGCGTTACACACACGTTACACACGTTACACACACGTTACACACACACGTTACACACACGTTACACACACGTTACACGTTACACACGTTACACACACGTTACACACGTTACACGTTACACGTTACACACGTTACACACCGTTACACACGTTA